>VWZE01020985.1:0-10585 GCA_013396675.1 Eubucco bourcierii | reverse complement strand
GGCTGCCCAGGGAGGCTGTGATGTCTCCTCCCTAGAGGTGGATGAAACCATGAGCAGTCTGAGAGGTGTCCCTGCTCACAGCAGATGCCCTCTGAGGTCCCTTCCAACCTAAGCCTCTCTGTGTTGCCAACCTCACAGCACTACACCTCGCTGTCTTTAAACGCCCAAAGCTTTGTCTGGCACAGGCTGCCCAGGGAGGCTCTGGATGTCCCATTCCTGGGAGTGTTCAAGGCCAGGCTGTAAGAGGACTTGAGCAACCCAATCTGAGAGACCTCCCTCCCCACTGGAGCAGATGATCTCTGGGGTCACTTCCAACCTGAGCTGTTCTGTGACAGTGCAGGGAGCAATGCTGCACGGAGAAGATGCTCCACAAGTGCAGAGAGACTATGGCAGTAAAAACCACAGGTGCAGAACTCACCTCTTTGAAAAGTTACCTGAGAAATTCCTTTCTCTATGAAAGGCGGCAACTGCTGGTGAAAAGTGAGTCTGGTGTGGGGTAAGGGCAGGAGCAGATTCGATCTACTCATGTTTGCATATGAAACAACAGCAGCACACAGAGCTTTGGGCTGCCAGTCAGGTGCCTGTCTCAGCAGGGCATAGGAATAAAGGAGTTCCCAGAATGGAACTGGAAAACACTCACTGAGATGCCAGACTCAGTTTCTAGGGTCCCTTCAAACGAATTTGTGCTGTCAAACAGGAGCCTTTGCTCTTGCAAGACCTCATCTGGAGCCATTCTGTGCTGGAGAGCAACCCTGGGGGTGTGGGGTGAGGAAAAGCTCCAGATGAGGCTGCAGTGTGAGTGCAGCCCAGACAGCAACTGTGTGCTGGGCTGCAGCAAGAGTAGTGTGGGCAGCAGGGCAAGGGAGGGGATTGTGCCCCTTGGCTCTGCTCTCCTCAGAGCCCACCTGCAGTCCTGTGTGCAGTTCTGGAGCCCCCAGCACAGGAAGGCCATGGAAGTGTTGGAGCCAGTGCAGAGGAGGCCACCAAGATGCTGAGAGGGCTGCAGCAGCTGTGCTGTGAGGACAGGCTGAGAGAGTTGGGGCTGTGCAGCCTGGAGAAGAGAAGGTTGCCAGGAGAGCTTGGAGTGGCCTTGCAGGATCTGAAGGGGGCTCCAGGAAGGCTGGGGAGGGACTATTGAGAAGGTCTGGGAATGGCAGGACAAGGGGAATGGGTTTGAAGTGTCAGAGGGGAGATTGAAAGTGGATGTTAGGAGGAAGTTGTTTGGAGTGAGGGTGGTGAGACACTGGCAGAGGTTGCCCAGGGAGGTGGTGGAGCACAGAATCACCCAATGGGATCTTTGATCCCATTGGGTGATTCTGTGCTCCAAAACCACCCTGAAGGTGTTCAGGACCGGGACTCATTCTCTGATTCTATGAAGGTGTTCTTGCTTTTGGGGAGGGCAGGGACCAGGCTGCCTCAGCACCAAAGTCTCTCCTGAGCTTGAAAATTAGGATCTTGTGCCTTGCTTTCAGCCTTTCCATGGCACCTACAAACCATCATGAACAGGATAGTTTAAACTAAATTTCACGTTTGAAGACTTCAACCTCTTTCCTGAAGGGGTCACTCAGCACTCAGTTTTCTGTCTGCTTTATCCTTCTGAGCTCCTGAAGACTTTCAGGCTCCCTGCCATAATGCTGTGGCTAATACAGGTCTGAGGTGGCACTGCTCACCTTTAGTTAGGGCATCTCAGTGTCTGCAGTGTTTCTTACTACAGGTAGCTTATTTACCTGATGGCTTTATAACCTGCCTTCCCTTCTCTCCCCTCCTATGTTGTTGATGCTTCTTTGTGCTGAATTTGCAGAGCTGATAAAGTGCCTTCTGCTCACATCCTGAGGTGTCCTGCAGAATAATTCAGCTCCCACTTACAAGCAACCATTGCATTTCCCCACTCTATTTGCCACTGTTCATAGAATCATAGAATGGGAAGGTTGGAAGAGACCTCAGAGCTCAACCAGTTCCAACCCCTTGCCATAGGCAGGGACACCTCCCACTAGCACAGGTCACTCAAGACCTCATCCAACCTGATCCTGAACACCTCCAGGACCAGGTGATTCTGCGCTCCACAACCTCCCTGGGCAACCTGTGCCAGTGTCTCACCACCCTCACTGCAAACAACTTCCTCCTAATCTCCATTCTAAATCTCCTGGGATTTGGCACAAAGCAGAGAGCCTGGGAGAGCTCCCAAGGAATGGACTTCAGCTTTACCCTTTTGCTCTGGATGCTTTTTCCTCCTGCAAAATCTATTTCCTGGGATGGTCCCTACCTGGATGTGCCTTCTACCCAAAGTTTCAGCACTAGAATTTAAAGGGCAGTGGAGAGGAGAAGGCTCCCAGGGTACCTTATTGTGGCCTTCCAGGATCTGGAGTGGGATACAAGAAAGCTGGGGGGGAACTTTTTAGGGTGTCAGGTAGGGATAGGGCTCTGTGTGTGTGTGTGTGTGTATTCTAGATTAGACATCAGGAAGTTCCTGACCATGAAGGAGGTGAGAGACTGGCACAAGTTGCCCAGGGAGGTGGTGGAAGCCTCATCCTGGAGGTGTTTAAGGCCAGGCTGGATGTGGTTCTGGGCAACCTGCTCTAGAGTGAGGTGTCCCTGCCCATGGCAGGGGGTTGGAGATGGGTGAACCTAGAGGTCCCTTCCTGCCCTGCCAGTTCTGTGATTCTGAACTGAAAGGTACAGCTCTCACTGGTCTTCTGTGGGCTAAATTGCAACCACCTACTGTGGTTTTTCACAGTGGAGCCTGCAAACATTACTTTCTCTCTCTTTCTCTCCTGTGAGAGCACAGGAAAGTGAATCTGCTACCCCAGAACTCCAAGTCCTGTCTTGTCCTTAATCAACTCCTTACAACCAGTACAAAAAAGGTAGGAAAAGGTCCTGCTCTCCCTCAAAGGCACTTGACACTTTTTTTTTTTTTCCAGATGCATGTTACAATGGAGAGGAAAGAGAGGGAGAAAACAGGACAGGTTTGTCTGAATGGAGAAACTGCATCCTCACCATGACCACTTGTTCTGCTTCTTGCTGGGAGATTGTTGAGACAGTGACCAAGAGAAGAAAAACATCCCAGGGAGGTAGGTTGTAAGTTTGGCTTATTGAGTTTTTGTCTCTAAGAGACCATCAAAGATCACTGTGAACACTCTACCACTTAACAGCATTCTTAGCTTGGCTCCTTATGTTGGCTCCTTTGCAATGCATGGGGCCCCAGGACTGTTTGGCTAGGAAGAGCCCTCCCAGATGTGTGGAGCACTGCTGGGTAAGGAACTGGCTGGATGGTGGCACCCAGAGAGAGGTGATCAAGGGCAAAATGTCCACCTGGCTCCACAGTGCCAAGTGACTCCTTCAGGGATCAGTGCTGGCACCAGTGCTGTTTAACATCTTTGTCAGTGTCATGGACAGAGGAATCAGTGCACCCTCAGCAAGTGTGCAGATGACACCAAGCTGTGTGGCACAGTCACTTGCTAGAGGGCAGGGATCCATCCAGAGGGACCTGGACAGGCTGGAGAGCTGTGCCCAGGCCAACCTCAGGACATTCAACAAGGCCAAGTGTAAGGCCCTGCAGCTGGGTAGGCACAATGCCAAGCACAGCTGCAGGTTGGGTGGGGAATGGCTGAGAGCAGCCCTGAGGAACAGGCCCTGGGGGTATGGGGTGAGGAAAAGCTCCAGATGAGGCTGCAGTGTGAGTGCAGCCCAGACAGCAACTGTGTGCTGGGCTGCAGCAAGAGCAGTGTGGGCAGCAGGGCAAGGGAGGGGATTGTGCCCCTTGGCTCTGCTCTCCTCAGAGCCCACCTGCAGTCCTGTGTGCAGTTGTGGAGCCCCCAGCACAGGAAGGCCATGGAAGTGTTGGAGCCAGTGCAGAGGAGGCCACCAAGATGCTGAGAGGGCTGCAGCAGCTCTGCTGTGAGGACAGGCTGAGAGAGTTGGGGCTGTGCAGCCTGGAGAGGAGAAGGCTTCCAGGAGAGCTTGGAGTGGCCTTGCAGGATCTGAAGGGGGCTGCAGGAAGGCTGGGGAGGGACTATTGACAAGGGCTTGGAATGGCAGGACAAGGGGAATGGGTTTGAAGTGTCAGAGGGGAGATTGAAAGTGGATGTTAGGAGGAAGTTGTTTGCAGTGAGGGTGGTGAGAGACTGGCACAGCTTGCCCAGGGAGGTTGTGGCTGCTCCCTCCCTGCAGGTGTTCAAGGCCAAGTTGGATGAGACCTTGAGTGCCCTGTGCTAGTGGGAGGTGTCCCTGCCTATGGCAGGGGCTTGGAACTGGTTGATCCTTGAGATCCCTTCCAACCGTCCCATTCTATGATTCTATAAGATCATCCAGTCCAACCATCAACCCTAGAGCTCCATGGCCATTAAATCTTGTCCCCAGCTGCCATGGGCACACTTTTCTTGATCAGCTCCAGGGGTGGGGACTCCACCACCTCCCTGGGCAGCCTCTGCCAATGCCTTCATTTTTTTTTTTTTTCACATGTAAAATGATGACCAAGAGTATTTCAGAGCCCCAAGAATATTTCAAAGCCCCAAGAGTATTTCAGAGCCCAGGGCTGGGGCAGTACTGCTCCATGGCATAGCAGTTCACACAGACTGTGCTACCACACATTTTCCATCACAAAAGATTTTGGACTCCTTTACTTCAGTACAGCTTGCAAGAGGACTTCTCCCTTCATGAGGCAGAATTTGCACTGCTGCAGAGAGACTTTTTATAAGGTGTGTAGCAACAGCACAAGATTTGGTGCTGAGGTACAGCCTCAGGGTTAGACTGGAGCTGAGGAAGGAAGTTCTTACAAGGGTGGTGAGAGTCTGGCACAGGCTGCCCAGGGAGGCTGTGGATGTCTCACTCCTGGAGGTGTTCAAGGCCCCATTGGAAGATGTCTTGAGCAACCAAATCTAATGGAGAGGTTGTGAATGCCTCCTCCTTGGGGTGTTCTGGACCTGGTTGGATGAGACCTCGAGCAGCCAGGTCTAGTTGGGCTCTGCTGCCAGGCACCCAGGGACAGAACAAGAGGACACAGCCTCAAACTGTGCCACAGCAAGGTCAGACTGGATGTTAGGAAAAAGTTGTTGGCAGAAAGAGAGATTGGCATTGGAATGGGCTGCCCAAGGAGGTGGTGGAGTGCCCATCCCTGGAGGTGTTTAAAAGGAGGCTGCATGAGGGCACTTAGTGCCATGGGTGAGTTGATTAGAAGGTGTTAGGTGATGGCTTGACCTGGATGCTCTCAAAGCTCTTTCCCAGCCTGGTTAGTTCTGTGGTGCTGTGCACATTCAGTGCTGCTGCCCCTGCCTGTGGTACTCTGCACAGCAGTGGCAGAGCTCTGCCTCCACAATGGATTTGGATGCTGCTTCAGATGAAAACCACTGAAGAAGGCAGAACTTGATCAGGAGCAGTTCTTCTGCCCCTGTGCTCAGCACTGCTCAGGCCACAGCTTGAGTGCTGTGTCCAGTTCTGGGCCTCTCAATTCAAGAGAGATGTTGAGGTGCTGGAAGGTGCCCAGAGAAGGGCAGCAAGGCTGGGGAGGGGCCTGGGGCACAGCCCTGTGAGGAGAGGCTGAGGGAGCTGGGGGTGTGCAGCCTGCAGGAGAGGAGGCTCAGGGCAGAGCTCATTGCTCTCTGCAGCTCCCTGAAGGGAGGTTGTGGCCAGCTGGGGTTGGGCTCTGCTGCCAGAAACCCAGGGACAGAACAAGAGGACACAGCCTCAAGCTGTGCCAGGGCAGGGTCAGGCTGGATGTTAGGAAGTTGTTGGCAGAAAGAGAGATTGGCATTGGGATGGGCTGCCCAGGGAGGTGGTGGAGGTGGAGATGTTTAAGAGGAGGCTGCACGAGGCAATTAGTGCCATGGTTTAGAAGGTGTTAGGTGATGGCTTGGATTTGATCATCTTGAAGGTCTTTAATTTCTTTTTTTTTCTTTTTCCCTTTTTCCTTTTTTCTTTCTTTTTCCTTTTTTCTTTTTTGTCGTTTCCTTCTCTCATTCTTTTTTCTCCTTTTTCCTTCTTCTCCCTTTTTATCTTTTTTTGTTTTACTTTTTTCCTTTCCCCTTTTTCTCTTTTCTTCTTTCATTTTCTTTCTTATTTTTCCCCTTTTTATTTTTACTTTTTTTTCTTTTCCTTTTTTCTGTTTTCTTTCTACTTCTCTTTTCTTTATTCTTGACTTTTGTCCTATTATCCATTCTTTTTTCCTTTTTTTCTTTTTGCATTTTTCCTATTTTCCCTTTTCCTTTTTCCTTTTTTCTTCTTTTCTTTTTTCTTTCTTTTATCTTTTTCCTTTTTTCTTTTTCCATTTTCTTTTTCCTTTTTTCTTTGCTTTTTACTTTTGTCTTTTTCCTTTTTCCTTTTTCTTTACTTTTTTTCCTTTTTTTTTTTCTTTTTCTTTTTGATTTTCCATTTTTTCTTTTATCTTTTCTCCTTTTTCTTTTCTCATTTTTTCTCATTTTCTTTTTTTCTTTTTCTTTTTTTCTTTCTTCTTTTCTCTTTTTTCTTTTCCCTTTTTTTTCTTTTTCCCTTTTCTCTTTTTTCTTTTTCCCTTTCCCTTTTTTCTTTTCTTTCTTTTTCTTTTGTCTTTTTCCTTTTTTCTTTTTCCCTTTTTCCTTTTTCCTTTTTTCTTTTTTTTCTTTTTTCCTTTCTTTTTCCTTTTTTCTTGTTATCATTTTTTCTTTTTCTTTTTTTGTTTTCTTTATTCTTTTTCCTTTTTCCTTCCTTCTTTTTTATCATTTTTTCTTTTTCCTTTTTCCTTTTTTGTTTTCTTTTTTTCCTTTTTTCTTTTTCCTTTTTTCTTTTTTCCTTTTTTTTCTTATTTCTTTTTGTCCTTTTTTCTTTTTTCCTTTTTTCTTTTTTTCCTTTTTTTCTTTTTCCTTTTTTGTTTTCTTTATCATTTTTCCTTTTTTATTTTTCCTTTTTTTTTTTTCCTTTTTTCTTTTTCATTTTTGTTCTTTTTTTCTTTTTTTTCTTTTTTCTTTTTTGTTTTCTTTATCATTTTTCCTTTTTTATTTTTCTTTTTTTTCTTTTTTCCTTTTTTCTTTTTCCTTTTTGTTCTTTTTTTCTTTTTTTCTTTTTCCTTTTTTGTTTTCTTTATCATTTTTCCTTTTTTATTTTTCTTTTTTTTCTTTTTTCCTTTTTTCTTTTTCCTTTTTGTTCTTTTTTTCTTTTTTTCTTTTTCCTTTTTTGTTTTCTTTATTCTTTTTCCTTTTTTATTTTCTTTTCCTTTTCTCTTTTTCCTTTTTTTCTTTTTTCCTTTTTCCTTTTTTCTTTTTTCTTTATTCTTTTTCCTTTTTTTTCCTTTTTTCTTTTTTTTTCCTTTTCTCTTTTTCCTTTTTTCTTTTTTCTTTTTCCTTTTTTTTCCTTTTTTCTTTTTTCTTTTTCCTTTTTTTTCCTTTTTTCTTTTTTCTTTTTCCTTTTTTTTCCTTTTTTCTTTTTTTCCTTTTCTCTTTTTCCTTTTTTCTTTTTTCCTTTTTTCCTTTCTTGTATCTTCTCTTCTTTTTTTTCTCTTTTTTTTTTTTCTCCATTTTTCCTTTCTTTTTTCTTCTCTCTCCTTTTTTTTTCTCCCTCCTTTTCTCTTGATGTTCACAAAACCATGCTTTTCTTTTTTTCTTTTTCTAGCACAGGAGGAAAGCATTACAATCCCAGAACACCCAAATCCAACTTCCAAATGCAAGAGAGCTGTGTTTGGGCCATGAGAAAGAAGCTGTGCATTACTCAGCTCAGTGGAGGATTTGACTGCCTCTATCACCCCCGTTTCCTTTATGCCATCCCAGAAAAGGTTACCTGTGCAGCCCCAGTGGTAATGACTCTGCCTGACATTTCAAGGCACATCTAACAGCCATCAGCAGAGAAAAACAACCCTCACAGCACAGCTCCAGGCCACTCGTTTGTCTTCATCTCCAGTAACTAACTTCAGTGTCACAAGGATTAATTGATCAATATTGGTAAACTGATTCCAGAATGAAACAGCATCAGATGGCTTGAGTGAATTTGAGGTGTTTCTGAGGTTGGTTTTAATGGTCTTTACTTTGTCTTCTTTTTAATTTTATTTTATTTTTTAAATTAAAAACATGGTAGTCATTGTGATAAGAAAGGGGAGAGAGGTGCCTGAATGCTGGGCTAGCACCACAAAACCCACAGGATCACAGAATGCCTTAAATTGGAGAGGAGCTCAGAGATCATCTACTGCAACCTCCCTGCCATGGGTTGGGAAAGCTCTCACAGAATCACAGAATGCCTTAAATTGGAGAGGACCTCAGAGATCATCTACTGCAACCTCCCTGCCATGGGCTGGGAAAGCTCTCACAGGATCACAGAATGCCTTAAGTTGGAGAGGACCTCAGAGATCATCTACTGCAACCTCCCTGCCATGGGCTGGGAAAGCTCTCACAGGATCACAGAATGCCTTAAGTTGGAGAGGAGCTCAGAGATCATCTACTGCAACCTCCCTGCCATGGGCTGGGAAAGCTCTCACAGGATCACAGAATGCCTTAAGTTGGAGAGGAGCTCAGAGATCATCTACTGCAACCTCCCTACCATGGGCAGGGAAAACTCTCACAGAATCACAGAATGAACCAGGTTGGAAAAGAGCTTTGAGCTCATCAAGTCCAACCTAGCACCTAACACCTTCTTTTGAAGCCATCCAAGGTTCTGGGCTAGATTTTAAACACTGCAGTGTAGTTACAGTCTGCAGCTTTTGCTTTCCCTTCACCCTCAGCGTGGTAGAAGCCCAAGAGCCTGTTTGTTGTGTGAGACCTCATTGCAGGGCTTAGCCACCATAAGAAATGATAGGCTGAAGTTCGTTCACCAAGGAGTACCTGCAGTTCCCAGGGAAGTTTTGCTGCTGACAGGAGCTGAAGGCTGGGATAGAATCATAGAATGGGAAGGTTGGAAGGGACCTCAGAGCTCAGCCAGCTCCAACCTCCTGCCATAGGCAGGGACACCTCCCACTAGCACAGGTCACTCAAGGCCTCATCCAACCTGGTCCTGAACACCTCCAGGGAGGTTGTGGAGCACAGAAGCATTCAATGTGATCAAAGATCAAAGATCATATTGGGTGATTCTGTGCTCCACAACCTCCCTGGGCAACCTGTGCCAGTGTCTCACCACCCTCACTCCAAACAACTTCCTCCTAACAGCCACTTTCCATCTCCCCTCTGACACTTCAAACCCATTCCCCTTGTCCTGCCATTCCCAGCCCTTGTCAATAGTCCCTCCCCAGCCTTCCTGCAGCCCCCTTCAGATCCTGCAAGGCCACTCCAAGCTCTCCTGGCAGCCTTCTCTTCTCCAGGCTGCACAGCCCCAACTCTCTCAGCCTGTCCTCACAGCACAGCTGCTGCAGCCCTCTCAGCATCTTGGTGGCCTCCTCTGCACTGGCTCCAACACTTCCATGGCCTTCCTGTGCTGGGGGCTCCACAACTGCACACAGGACTGCAGGTGGGGATAGGATGCCTGGAGAGAGTGAGAGGCTCTCATAGTGTGAGCTCTGCAGAAAATGTTAAACAACAACCTGACAAACACAGCCCTGAGTGTATTTGATCCTGCCATGGGTAAAGGAATGACCTTTTCAGCAGCCTGTTTTCTGCCTCTGTGAAAAGGGCTTGAGGATGTTTGAGGAGTGCTGGCTTGATGGGCACAGAGCCTGCTCAAGGGGCTGCCAGCACACCCTGGCATCAACCTCCTCAACCCCAAACTCCTCATTCAAAGAAGTTGTACAGCTAGCTTGCAGCTCTCATGGAGGTGATGTCTGCAACCTCCTGTGTCCTGATGCAGCTCTCTCCCCTGTAGATCAGAGGCAAGTGCTGGTTTATAATTCCAAGCCAAAGAATGTTTGGGGGTTTTGATGCTAATTGCTCATCAGAGAACATCTACCCCACAGCTGGAGTGTAGCTGAGGAGCAGGAAGGTTGGGCTAAAGAACACTTTCCTTGCCAGCAAGGACACTTGGCTTGTGTCATCATCTGGCTCCAGCTGTTTCACACAGTCACAGAGTGTCAGGGCTGGAAGGAACCTCCAAAGCTCAGCCAGTCCAAACCCTGCCAGAGCAGCATCACCCAGAGCAGATCACACAGGAACACATCCAGGTGGCTCTTGAATATCTCCAGAGAGACTCCACAGCCCCCCTGGGCAGCCTGTGCCAGGGTTCTGGCACCCTCACAGGGAAAAAATTCCTCCTCATGTTTCCATGGCACTTCCTATGCCTCAGCTTCCACCACTGCCCTTGTCCTGGCATGGGCATCACCCAGCAGAGCCTGGCTCCAGCCTCCTGCCACTCACCTGCACATCTTTAGAACCATGACTGAGGGCAACCCTCAGACTCCTCATCTCCAAGCTCCAAGCTCCAAGCCCCAAGCCCCAAGCTCCAAACTCCAAGCTCCAAACTCCAAGCCCCAAGACCCAAGTCCCAAGCTCCAAACTNGCCCCAATCCCCAAGCCCCAAGCTCCAAGCTCCAAACTCCAAGCTCCATGCCCCAAGCCCCAACTGCCAAGCTCCAAACCCCAAGCTCCAAGCTCCAAGACCCAAGCTCCAAGATCCAAGCACCAGACTCCAAACTCCAAGCTCCAATCTCCAAGCCCCAAGCTCCAAGCTCCAAGACCCAAGACCCAAGTCCCAAACTCCAAGCTCCAAG
>VWZE01020984.1:102722-114450 GCA_013396675.1 Eubucco bourcierii | reverse complement strand
CTCCAACACTTCCATGTCCTTCCTGTGCTGGGGGCTCCAGAACTGCACACAGGACTCCAGGTGGGGTCTGAGGAGAGCAGAGCAAAGGGGCACAATACCCTCCCTTGCCCTGCTGCCCACACTGCTCTTGCTGCAGCCCAGCACACAGTTGCTGTCTGGGCTGCACTCACACTGCAGGCTCAGGTTGAGCTTTTCATCGCCCCACACCCCCAGGTCCTTTTCCTCAGGGCTGCTCTCAGCCATTCTCCACCCAGCCTGGAGCTGTGCTTGGGATTGTGCCTACCCAGGTGCAGGACCTTACACTTGGCCTTGTTGAATGTTCTGAGGTTGGCCTGGGCACAGCTCTGCAGCCTGTCCAGGTCCCTCTGGATGGATGCCTGCCCTCTAGCAAGTCGACTGTGCCACACAGCTTGGTGCCATCTGCACAATTGCTGAGGGTGCACTGAATTCCTCTGTCCATGGCTGTAACACATCTCAGTGCATCCATGCATTGTGGAGGGCTGACTCATGCAGCATGAAACATTTCCACTAATAAACACCAACAACCAGGTGCCAAGTGAGAGCAGCTACTCTTGCTTGTGGCAGTGTGGATGGCAGTGAGGATGGAGCACGACTGATTGATGGAGGTGCCCTGATGATGTAGACCAGTGGGCCTGGTTCAAGTATGAGTAAAGGTAATTTGGTGGTGTTAATGCTGTATAGAAATTAACACATAGACAAGTCCTGGTAGAACCTTGTCACCCACAGTTTTTATCTGTGGTATCCAGGAGTAGTCAAAGGATTATTTCACAGCTGGAATAGTAATTTTATAAGCAGAGCAGGGACTTGAGAAAATGTTTTGTCATTTCCTTTCTGCCCAGAGAAGCAGGCATTTACAGACCTCTGTTTATGATACCCACATTAATAATCAACTGTGTGTGTGTGTAGGTGTAAGGATTGCAAATAAACACATCTTAAAATGAGATCTATCTCCCTTCCCTCAGCTGGCATGCTCCCACATGAACTCAGCTGTAAAATTTGCTCACACTGCATTCAGATTTTTTTTTGGTGTGTGGATGAAAGCTGATGACCTCATGAGCCCTCCACATGGAGTAAGGAGAGTGGTAAAACCTTCCAAGGATTTGGGAGTGGTGGGAGTGTTGTTCTTAGCAAGCTGCAGTCAGAGGGAAAGCCACAGATAGAGCTGACTTCTTGTGTGCCGACTTTCCTCCTGCTGTCTAAAGGAGACTATAAATGAGTATGAAAGGAATGAGTCCTGGGCTGCAGCAAGAGCAGTGTGGGTAGCAGGGCAAGGGAGGGGATTCTGCCCCTTTACTCTACTTTCCTCAGACCCCACCTGGAGTCCTGTGTGCAGTTCTGGAGCCCCCAGCACAGGAAGGGCATGGAAGTGTTGGAGTGGGTCCAGAGGAGGCCATCAAGGTGCTGAGAGGGCTGCAGCAGCTCTGCTGTGAGGACAGGCTGAGAGAGTTGGGGCTCTGCAGCCTGGAGAAGAGAAGGCTTCCAGGAGACCTTAGAGTAGCCTTCCAATATCTGAAGGGGCCTACAGGAAGGCTGGGGAGGGACTATTGACAAGGTCTTGCAATGCCAGGACAAGGGCAATGGGTTTGAACTGGCAGAGGGGAGATTGAAACTGGATGTTAGGAGGAAGTTGTTTGCAGTGAGGGTGGTGAGACACTGGCACAGGTTGCCCAGGGAGGTTGTGGCTGCTGCCTCCCTGAAGGTGTTCAAGACCAGGTTGGAGGAGGCCTTGAGTGATCTGTGCTAGTGGGAGGTGTCCCTGCCTATGGCAGGGGGTTGGAACTGGATGATCCTTGAGGTCCCTTCCAACCTTACCATTCTATGACTCTATGAAGAGAAATGATTTTCTGTATCTACTCTCAAGGCTTCTTTCTGCAGTTGGCTACCCTTGTGCAAGGGCAGGTGTTGTGTTTGCTGTCTCTGTAGTCCCGCTGCCAACTGGATGTGGCATCATCCACACAGTTAAACCTGAGGCACTGCACATCTGTGACAAGAGAGAGATGTTTCTGTGGGTAAAATGTAACCCTGTGTATTCCTTTCTGCAGGAGTTGTGAAGCAGGAGGTGATTTTGTGTAAGCATCTCGGACAAAGCAAATGAAAGGAAGAATGAACAAAGAGAGAGACATGGGGGAATTCATCAAGGAGTTTGTCTGCAGCCTGAGAAATCTACCAGCACAGGTCTAAGAGCTGAAATAAGATTTAGAATAAGACAATTCTGTCCCTCAATCATATCCAATCCCCTCAGGAGGCTCAAAAGCACAGGGACCTGCACATGGGTCTCTCCATCTGGAAGAGAACATGGAGCAGAAGAATTATTCATGGATTATCTACTTGTGCTCAGAAAACTCTCTTTTATTCATACCTTGGGAGCACATAAAAAGGGAGGGGGGTGTGGGGTGTGGAAAAAATCCATGTATCACACCTGCCTTTTTAATTTAGATAGGGATTACTTGCAATGCTGAGGGCAAAGTCATCTGGACACAATAGCAGGGTTTGGAGGATTGAGTCTTGAAGCCATGGCAGGCTGTAATGCTTCAATTTTGTTCCATTTTTTAAGGCAAGCTGAAAGAGGGCAGAGAGAATCTCTGGGATAAAGATAACAGCCTGGCAATTGGGGAAAAAAAAAAAAACCCAAACCATTATAAAGAAACCCAACCAGCTTTTCAAATCTTTTGAAATGATGTGCAAGTTCATCAAGAACTGGAAAGAGGTTCTGAAAGATAAATTTCCAGGTCTCTCCAGGCACCACAAGTTCCTTTGTGTTAATTTGGAGTTGAATTAACCTTGGTCTCCTAAGTGTGAAAAGTCCTCTGAGAAATCAATTTAGTGTTTACTATCCTGACAACATCTTCATGTAGAGGAGAGTGGAAGGTTTGTGCTGATTGAGGCAGAGCTGACTGTAAGGGAAGAGGGCATGGAACTTTTTCCATGCTCTTGCTGAAATGCAATGGGTTGTTGCAAAAACTCTCTCTGCCCTTGCCAGCTGCTGGCTTCACCCATGGAGCCAGGCTCATCCATGGCAGAACTGAGGCTCAGTCCTCTATAACCTTGAATATATTACTTGGCAATTGAAACTCAAAAAGGTCCTACCTGGCCCTTCCAAAACCATGTGCTCTTAAAGATGGGGGATTATGTGAACTAATTTCTGCATTCCATCCAGAGGGACCTGGACAGGCTGCAGAGCTGTGCCCAGGCCAACCTCAGGACATTCAGCAAGGCCAAGTGTAAGGTCCTGCACCTGGGTAGGCACAATGCCAAGCACAGCTCCAGGCTGGGTGTTGAGTGGCTGAGAGCAGCCCTGAGGAACAGGGCCTGGAGGTCTGGGTTGGTGAAAAACTCAACCTGAGACTGCAGTGTGAGTGCAGCCCAGACAGCAACTGTGTGCTGGGCTGCAGCAAGAGCAGTGTGGGCAGCAGGGCAAGGGAGGGGATTGTGCCCCTTGGCTCTGCTCTCCTCAGACCCCAGCTGGAATCCTGTGTGCAGTTCTGGAGCCCCCAGCACAGGAAGGACATGGAAGGGTTGGAGTGGGTCCAGAGGAAGCCACCAAGATGCTGAGAGGGCTGGAGCAGCTCTGCTGTGAGGACAGGCTGAGAGAGTTGGGGCTGTGCAGCCTGGAGAAGAGAAGGCTTCCAGGAGACCTCAGAGTAGCCTTCCAGGATCTGAAGTGGCCTACAGGAAGGCTGGGGAGGGACTATTGACAAGGCCTTGTAATGACAGGCTAGGGAGGAATGGGTTTGAACTGGCAGAGGGGAGATTGAAACTGAATGTTAGGAGGAAGCTGCTTGCAGTGAGGGTGGTGAGACACTGGCACAGGTTGCCCAGGGAGGTTGTGGTTGCTCCCTCCCTGGAGGTGTTCAAGGCCAGGTTGGAGGAGGCCTTGAGTGGCCTGTGCTAGTGGGAGGTGTCCCTGCCTGTGGCAGGGAATTGGAGCTAGATGATCCTTGAGGTCCCTTCCAACCTTACCATGCTATGATTCCAGTTTGGGGCCAGTTTGTGTCTCTTGTGTTCTTGTACCAGCTTTGTCTCTTTGCTTGCTGGTCCTTCTCCTTTGCCAGTATTCCTGCCCTGCTCCCCTCTCTCCTTGACTGTATTAATAGGAAGCAATCACATTACTTGAGCTGCACACTGACACAGGTCTTTCTGTTTCCTCTTTCTTCAGTCTCAGAAAGCACTGTGCTTTCATTTCAAAAGATGTGGAGCTGCTGTTTAGCCTAGAAAACTTTCCCCAAACGAACCAAGTCTTGTATAAATGAGTCCTAGTTCATGGTCTGGCAAAACCAGGCTGCAGGTGTGCTCACTGTGTTGTTCCAAGACATACAGACTGGTGGAATGGTTAGAAATGCCAGCTTCCCATACAAGGCAGCAACACAAACTCTTTCCAACTGAAACCAGTCACACTAGGGTAGACTAAACCAGCAGGTTAAATGTTCTTTTTGGGCAGGGTCCCATCTCTTGTTTTAAAACTAGGAGAAAGAGTAGGAATAGGTGACTTCTTGGGCCAGAATCTGTGCCTTGTGAGGATGCTTCCCTTGGATTGCCTACTCATTTGCTGAATCCTTGCAAAACAGAAAGTGGGAAGTGTTTCCCTTTATAACTAGACAATATATGGAATGATTTAGGTTGGAAGGGACCTCAAAGCTCATCCGGTTCCAGCCTCCAGCCATAGGCAGGGACACCTCCCACAAGAACAGGTTGCTCAAGGCCTCATCCAACCTAGTCCTGAACACCTCCAGGGAGGTTGTGGAGCACAGAAGCACAGAATGGGATCTTTGATCTTTGAATTGATCACATTCTGTCCTTCTGTGCTCCACAACCTCCCTGGGCAACCTGTGCCAGTGTCTCACCACCCTCACTGTCAACAACTTCCTCCTAACATCCAGTTTCAATCCCCTCTCTGCCAGTCCAGACCCATTGCCCCTTGTCCTGTCATTGCAAGACCTTGTCAATAGTCCCTCCCCAGCCTTCCTGTAGGCCACTTCAGATCCTGGAAGGCTACTCTAAGGTCTCCTGGAAGCCTTCTCTTCTGCAGGCTGCAGAGCCCCAACTCTCTCAGCCTGTCCTCATAGGAGTATAACTATTTGCCAAGCAACACTCATGGTTTCTATTTTCAGGTGCAAAGGTAGGGAATGGTGTATGGGAAGACATCCTGTGTGAACCTTTGGCTCTCTGAAGGACAGATGAGGGCCAGGGACTCAACATCTGCCATGACTTCTTTGTGATGAGAACTAGGGAGGACCATTATAACATTTGAGAGACCTCAAGAGTGGGTTAGATGCAGTGTTTGAGGAAAAGATCAGGAGAGCCTTGAGTCTGTAAACTCACTGGACCCAACAGTGAGCTGGAACAGATCTTCCTCATTATTTTTTAGTAGTAAACTAGAGAGAAAACGTAAAGCCAAGCCAAGATTATTGATCCCTTGCTGTATTAAGCCATGCAGAAAAGTGTCAAACACTGAAGCACTTGAAAAAGTAAAGCAAGGTAGCAGCTGTTTGCATGCAGGTGATGGTCAGCCCCCAGCTAGGCTGGGAGTGTGTCCTGTTGTATTACCAACCTTTGTGGCCTCAACCCGAGTCATCACAGAAGTGGAGGTGTGCTTCACCTGTTTGTAAAGCACCAACTCAACCCTCCTCACTGAACCCTGGGGAAACATCCATTTACTGTGCCTGGCTGAGTGCTGGGAGAGGTGAAAAGTAGGCTCTGGCTAGTGCTTTGCTCTTTGTTTCTCTTTCAATCCCTTCTCCAGATGATTTGTTTGTGCAGGACTTGGCTGGTGTTTACGTGGAGGTGTTAAGATAAAGCCTGTAGGCTTCAAGAGCTGAAGGGACTCCTCTGCTAAGATGTTTTGTTGCTTGCTATTTAAAGGGGATAAAGCACACTTCAGGGACAGCAATTCATGCTGAGAGAAATCTGCTGCAAAGATTTGGTTGTCAATAGCGTCAAGCTGAGCTGAACCTGTGAGAGGCTTTTGCCTCCTAATGCAGAGACCTTGAAAAACTTCCCTGTGCACTCTCAAGGGGTTTGTTTTGTTGGTTTTTTTCCCTCTCTTTCTCTCCATTTATCTTTTTTTTTGTTTTATTTTGTTCTTGCCAGATTTCATTAGTTGTTAAGACTCATTGAGGCTTGATTGTTAGGGTTGATCTAAGCTCCTGCCCAAGAGATTAGTGGCAGCTTTCCCAAGAAGAGGTCCCTGGCCAACACTTTGGGTGCTACACTGTGATTTGCCTTGATGGAGCAAACTGTGCAGCTATTCATTAATGAGAAGATTGTGTCAGGAAGACTTGGATAGAAAGGTTACTGGTGAGCAGTGGTCTCCCAGAAGCATTTATGTATGTACCTTGCTGGAATGAGGCACTTCTGTACTGTGTACAGTTCTGGAGCCCCCAGCACAGGAAGGACATGGAAGGTTTGGAGCAAGTCCAGAGGAGGACACGAAGATGCTGAGAGGGCTGCAGCAGCTCTGCTGTGAGGACAGGCTGAGAGAGTTGGGACTCTGCAGCCTGGAGAAGAGAAGGCTTCCAGGAGACCTTAGAGTAGCCTTCCAGGATCTAAAGGGGGCTACAGGAGGGCTGGGGAGGGATGATTGTGAAGGTCTTGCAATGCTGGGACAAGGGGCAATGGGTTTGAACTGGCAGAGGGGAGATTGAAACTGGATGTTAGGAGGAAGTTGTTTGCAGTGAGGGTGGTGAGACACTGGCACAGGTTGCCCAGGGAGGAGGTTGTGGCTGCTCCCTCCCTGGAGGTGTTCAAGGCCAGGTTGGAGGAGGCCTTGAGTGCCCTGTACTAGTGGGAGGTGTCCCTGCCTATGGCAGGGGCTTGGAACTGGATGATCCTTGAGGTCCCTTCCAACCTTACCATTCTATGATTCTATGATTTAGCAGCACGACCAAGGTTGCTCCTTGTAGGTGAGGAAAAAAAAGCAAGGCTTGGATTGAAAATACCCTGGTGGAGCTGATGGGGAGGCAATTAGTTTGATCTCCACATCCTCTCCTAGCCCAGACTACGCCTGTGCTTATGCAGCATGTGCTTTGAGAAGAGATTGCAGGGAGTTAAAACTGCAGGGATCTGCAGTAAAGAAAGGACATTACTCATTTGGCCAAGTGCTTGAGAATGTGGAGCTCATCTCAGATGGAAAAAAAAAAAAAAGAAAAAAAAGAAGTGTAAAATGTGTTGGCAAATGGATCTGCAGCATGGGTACTTTTAGGCTGTATTCTCTACCCTAGCACTTTTCTTGGGTCTTGAATCTTAATGTCCACTTTACCAAAGAGGACAGCATCCTGCAAAGCTGAGTTGCAAGAAAGCAACACTTCTGCTTGCTGCCAGGCTATTATCACACAAGATGCTAAAAAAGAAAACACTGATTCATCTGCAGGGCCTGCCAAGAACTCAAGCAAGCCCCACAAATCATGCTGCTGTGCAGCCTGTGCCTCCAAAAGCAGCTATTAGAAGTGTCTGCTGTTTTCTTGCTTTCTCAACTAAGAATTGATTAGGGAAATGGCAAAGAATATTCGATGCTTTCAGAAGCTGCTTTCTGACTAATTTAATTCTGAATCCAGATGTTTTCCTGGAGTCTTTTTTTTAAACCTACAATGTATATTTATTTTTATAAACTCCTTTTCACCTGAAAAAAACCAAAACATCTCCATTTCCTTTAAGCCTGGCTGAACATACACTGGATTCCAAAATGAATTTCTGCCTGCCCTTAGCAGTTAAGCTCTGCAGGATAGGTTCTCAGCTGCTATAAATTGTTTAACTCCATTGAAGGGTACTGCCCTGTGTCTTTAACTTCTGCAAGCAAATTTCAGCTTAGAGACCATATGAAAATTGATTTTGCTTGTCATGACATTGTCTTCATTTGGGTAAATGGTGGAACTGAGGCACTGTCAACTCAGTTCGGCGAGGCTCTGAGTGCACCCAGTGACGGAGTTAAACCCTTGCCAGGAAAATGATTTAGACACAAAGTGATGGTGCACCTGGGGAGCACTTTGTAGCTCAGCTGCTGGGCTCTGATCTGGCACCATTTCAGTTCTGCCAGACTCAGACCTTCATGCTGGAGCACCTCTGCTATGAGGACAGGCTGAGAGAGTTTGGGCTCTGCAACCTGGAGAACAGAAGGTTTTGGGTGGTGAGTGGCTGAGAGCAGCCCTGAGGAAAAGGACCTGGGGGTGTGGGGTGATGAAAAGCTCAACCTGAGCCTGCAGTGTGAGTGCATCCCAGACAGCAACTGTGTGCTGGGCTGCAGCAAGAGCAGTGTGGGCAGCAGGGCAAGGGAGGGGATTGTGCCCCTTTGCTCTGCTCTCCTCAGACCCCACCTGGAATCCTGTGTGCAGTTCTGGAGCCCCCAGCACAGGAAGGACATGGAAGTGTTGGAGTGTGTCCAGAGGAGGCCACCAAGATGCTGAGAGGGCTGCAGCAGCTCTGCTGTGAGGACAGGTTGAGAGAGTTGGGGCTCTGCAGCCTGGAGAANGTTCAAGGCCATGTTGGAGGAGACCTTGAGTGCCCTGTACTAGTGGGAGGTGTCCCTGCCTGTGGCAGGGGGTTGGAACTAGATGATCCTTGAGGTCCCTTCCAACCTGACTATTCTACGATTCTGTGATTCGACCTTGGAGTGGCATCCCAGGATCTGAAGGCAGTTGGGGAGGGACTATTGACAAGGTTCTGTAATAGCAGGAGGAGGGGGAATGGGTTTAAACTGGCAGAGGGGAGATTTAGCCTGGATGTTAGGAAGAAGTTCTTTACAGTGAGGGTGGTTAGACACTGGCACAGGTTTGCCCAGGGAGGTTGTGGAGCACAGAAGCACAGAATGGGATCTTTGATGTGCTTCTGTGCTCCACAACCTCCCTGGAGGTGTTCAAGGTCAGGTTGGAGGAGGCCTTGAGTGACCTGTGCTAGTTGGAGGTGTCCCTGCCTGTGGCAGGGGGTTGGAACTAGATGATCTTTGAGGTCCTTTCCAACCTAATCTATTCAGTGATTCTCTGATCTCACCTTCTCCCTTGACGGTTTTTGCTATCATTAAAGAAGATTGTAGATAATTCAGAGCTCATAGTTAATAGAAAGGAGGGTGGAAACAAAAAGAGGTGAAATGCAACTGTGTTTTGGAGCTGAGGGTGAGCAGAGAGATGGAAGCAGTTACTGAGCAACCTGATGCTTTGGGCAGAACCATTTGAGATGGACTGGAACTGGATGAGGTCCCTTTGAGGTCCCTTCCAACCTAAACCATTCTATCATTTTATGCATCCACCCTGCAAAACTCACAGGAGCAGCTTATAAGTTTTGACATGATTAAAAACTGCCCTGTGGGTTCATTTGCAGTTCAGCTGCAGGCTTTGAAGCCTTGAGGGGTGTCCTGACCCCAAGTTAAAACAATTTTTAATGTACAGGTTCAGGTTGTCACCTAAGCA
The DNA here is from genome assembly GCA_013396675.1 of Eubucco bourcierii. NCBI lineage: Eukaryota > Metazoa > Chordata > Aves > Piciformes > Ramphastidae > Eubucco > Eubucco bourcierii. The sequence goes on along the minus strand of VWZE01020984.1, from coordinate 105,034 downwards.
CTCACCTCCAAACCTTGTGTGAGCCACCAAGAGCCTTTCCCAGGATTTAGCTTTGTGTCTGGTGGATTTGGAAGAGGTCAGTCCCCAGATGAGACTGAGCTGCTTCTGCAAGTCTGTGTAAGCAGAGAGGCAATCGAGACCATTGCCAGGATGTTTGCTCTGTGAGGCTGACACAGGCACTGCAAACCTTTGCAACTGGAAATATCTCTCTTGGTGAAGGCAGAGCCTCTTGACCTACCATATATTGAGACCTGTGAAGGAGGAAGGACCCTAAGATGGGATTTGAGGGACATTTAATAGATTAAGATGAAGAGAGTTAAAATAAGCATAAAGGATAGACAAATATTTAAGGGTTTGGGGTTTTTTTGCTTCTTTTTTGCTTTTTTTTGGCCTTTTTAACTATTTTTGCTGGTCAGGCCTCAGCAAATATGTGGAATGAGTCTCAGAGCTTTCAATACTGCTTCTTTAAACTACAAAATCTTAAAAGCTACATAAAAAAGGACTTTGCAAGGGTTACTTTTTGATTTTTTTTTTCTTCTATCCTTCTGACTGCAGGCAGAATTTTAGGAGGAAGGACCCTAAAATGGGATTTGAGGGACAGTTAATAGATTAAGATGAAGAGAGTTAAAATAAGTATGAAAGATACTCTAATATTTAAGGGGTTTTGCCTTTTTTGGGGGCTATTTCTGCTGGTCAGGCATCAGCAGATAGGTGGAATGAGACTCAGAGCTTTCAATACTGCTTCTCTAAAGGCCAAAATCTTAAAAACTACATAGAAAAGGACTTTGCAAGGCTGTTTTTTGGGGTTTTTGTCTTTTTTTGGTAGGTTTTTTGTTTGTTTGTTTGTTTTTCTTCCATCCTTCTGGCTGCAGGCAGAATTTTAGGAGGAAGGACCCTAAAATGGGATTTGAGGGACAGTTAATAGATTAAGATGAAGAGAGTTAAAATAAGTATGAAAGATACTCTAATATTTAAGGGGTTTTGCCTTTTTTGGGGGCTATTTCTGCTGGTCAGGCATCAGCAGATAGGTGGAATGAGTCTCAGAGCTTTCAATACTGCTTCTCTAAGCCACAAAATCTTAAAAAACTACATAGAAAAGGACTTTGCAAGGTTGTTTTTTGGGTTTTTTGTCTTTTTTTGGTAGGTTTTTTGTTTGTTTGTTTGTTTTTCTTCCATCCTTCTGGCTGCAGGCAGAATTTTAGGAGGAAGGACCCTAAAATGGGATTTGAGGGACAGTTAATAGATTAGGATGAAGAGAGTTAAAATAAATATAAAAGGTATTCTAATATTTAAGGGTTTCCCCAATTTTTTTGTCTATTTTTTTTTTTTTTTGCTATTTTTGCTGGTCAGGCATCAGCAAATATGTGGAATGAGTCTCAGAGCTTTCAATACTGCTTCTCTAAGCCACAAAATCTTAAAAAACTACATAGAAAAGGACTTTGCAAGGTTGTTTTTTGGGGTTTTTGTCTTTTTTTGGTATGTTTTTTGTTTGTTTGTTTGTTTTTCTTCCATCCTTCTGGCTGCAGGCAGAATTTTAGGAGGAAGGACCCTAAAATGGGATTTGAGGGACAGTTAATAGATTAGGATGAAGAGAGTTAAAATAAATATAAAAGGTATTCTAATATTTAAGGGTTTCCCCAATTTTTTTGTCTATTTTTTTTTTTTTTTGCTATTTTTGCTGGTCAGGCATCAGCAAATATGTGGAATGAGTCTCAGAGCTTTCAATACTGCTTCTCTAAGCCACAAAATCTTAAAAAACTACATAGAAAAGGACTTTGCAAGGTTGTTTTTTGGGTTTTTTGTCTTTTTTTGGTAGGTTTTTTGTTTGTTTGTTTGTTTTTCTTCCATCCTTCTGGCTGCAGGCAGAATTTTAGGAGGAAGGACCCTAAAATGGGATTTGAGGGACAGTTAATAGATTAAGATGAAGAGAGTTAAAATAAGTATGAAAGATACTCTAATATTTAAGGGGTTTTGCCTTTTTTGGGGGCTATTTCTGCTGGTCAGGCATCAGCAGATAGGTGGAATGAGTCTCAGAGCTTTCAATACTGCTTCTCTAAAGGCCAAAATCTTAAAAACTACATAGAAAAGGACTTTGCAAGGTTGTTTTTTGGGTTTTTTGTCTTTTTTTGGTAGGTTTTTTGTTTGTTTGTTTGTTTTTCTTCCATCCTTCTGGCTGCAGGCAGAATTTTAGGAGGAAGGACCCTAAAATGGGATTTGAGGGACAGTTAATAGATTAAGATGAAGAGAGTTAAAATAAATATAAAAGGCATTCTAATATTTAAGGGTTTCCCCCCTTTTTTTTGTCTTTTTTT
>VWZE01020984.1:80279-95204 GCA_013396675.1 Eubucco bourcierii | reverse complement strand
TCCCTTCAGATCCTGGAAGGCCACTCCAAGGTCTCCTGGAAACCTTCTCTCCTCCAGGCTGCAGAGCCCCAACTCTCTCAGCCTGTCCTTACAGCAGAGCTGCTGCAGCCCTCTCAGCATCTTGGTGGCCTCCTTTGTACCTTCTCCAACAGCTCCATGTCCTTCCTAGATGAACAAGGAAGTAATTTTTAAACACAAGGGGCTGCTATTTTAGTGATCCTCCCAGGTAACACCCAAACTACACAAGCCCTATGGTATTTACCCACAGTTTCACTTGATCTCCCTCTTGCTTCCCTACTTCCAGTTGTTCTTTGCATCCAGCATGCTGCTGGTTACCTTTAAGAGGGAATGTGACATCTCCTCATGAAGATATTCAATGCCACAGCATTTACATCAGGATTTTGGCCATGTGTGTCACATGGAAAAGAAGATGCAAGAAATGACAAACAGTTGCTGTAGTCTCCAGGGTGGTAAGTACAATATTTTGGAGACTGTTGTGTGAAGGGGGAAAATGTTGCCTTTCACAGATAAAAGTGGCTGCTTCTGAGTTTTTTTTTTTTAGGTAAAAAGGGGAAAAGGGTCTGGGAGTCCTGGTTGATGGGGAGGTTGAGTGTGAGCCAGCAGTGTGCTCTTGTGGCCAGGAGGGCAAATGCCATTCTGAGAGGGATTAAAAGGGCTGTGGTTAGTAGGTTGAGAAAGGTTCTCCTGCCCATTTACTCTGCCCTGGTGAGGCCACATCTGGAGTACTGTGTTCAATTCTGGGCCCCTCAGTTCAAGAGGGACATAGAACTGCTGGAGAGAGTCCAGCACAGAGCCACAGAGATGCTGAAGGGAGTGGAACAGCTCTGTTAGGAGGAGAGCCTGAGGGAGCTGGGGCTGTGCTGCTGGGAGAAGAGGAGACTGAGAGGTGACCTCAGCAATATTTATAGAGATGCAAAGGTGAATGCCAGGAGGCTGGAACCAGGCTCTGCTTGATAATGCCCAGTGACAGGAAAAGCAACAATGGGTGGAAGCTGAGGCATAGGAGGTTCCATGTGAACCTGAGGAAGATATTTTTCCCTGTGAGGGTTACAGAGCCCTGGAACAGGCTGCCCAGGGGAGTTGTGGAGTCTTTCTCTCTGGAGATATTCAAACCCTGTCTGGATGTGTTCCTGTATGATCTGGTCTAGGAGATCCTGCTCTGGCAGGGGGGTTGGACTGGTTGAGCTTTGGAGGTCCCTTCCAGTCCCTGACATTCTGTGATTCTGTTATTCTATAATTCTAGTTCAGAGGCGTTTTTAAACAAGGAGATTTGCACTGCAGCACTTGGAGATTGGTGATCTGAGAACACAGAGCTGGAAGAGAGGACAACAGGACAGAACAGAGAGGGAGGAGTGAGACAGAACCTGAGTAAGTCTAAGAATGACAACTGGGAGCTCAATCCTAGGGCATAGCTACAGGGAAGGGCTGCCTGAGGAAGGATCTGCCCTTCCAGGGACACACTAAGATGCTGGAGGTCTATGCTTAGAGTTGAGAGGCTGTTGTGTGTCTGAGGAAACTCATTTTCCCCTGTGATCTATCTCTACCAAGTTGTCTTTCCGTCTTAAACAGCCCTTCAGAAGAGGATCTATCATAGCTGCCACCCAGCTGTGGTCTTGCTGTCAAGATCAGTAGATATTTTACTACCACCTGCAACATCCTATCCCAGTAAGTGTGGGTGGGTTTGGACACCTCCAGAGAAGGGAATGCCTGGATCCATGGACAGGCCACACAGTGGGCAATTAATTACTTAGATTTAATTGTGTTGGGGCTCTGGATCCTGCAGAAGAGAAGGCTTCCAGGAGACCTTAGAGTAGCTTTCCAGTATCTGAAGGTGGGAGTGCAGGAAGGCTGGGGAGGGACTATTGACAAGGGCTTGCAATGCCAGGACAAGGGGCAATGGGTTTGAAGTGGCAGAGGGGAGATTGAAACTGGATGTCAGGAGGAAGTTGTTTGCAGTGAGGGTGGTGAGACACTGGCACAGGTTGCCCAGGGAAGTTGTGGCTGCTCCCTGCCTGGAGGTGTTCAAGGCCAGGTTGGAGGAGGCCTTGAGTGATCTTTACTAGTGGGAGGTGTCCCTGCCTGTGGCAGGGGGTTGGAACTGGATGATCCTTGAGGTCCCTTCCAACCTCACCATTCTGTGATTCTATGAGGTCAGAAGTTGTACACCCTTCTACATCCCAATCAGACTGGAGGCTTGTGGGCTAGCAAAGCTGTGGCCAGGGAAGGTCTCCAGTGCAGATGCATGCTCTGGAATGAAAGCTCTGATTATACTGCTGCTTCAGCATGACTGCCCTGGCTGAAGAGTGCTCATTAGTACATGCCCAGTCACTCCTTGGCTAATGCATCAATGCCAGCCATGATGGATGTGCTTGTGAGGAAGGGCATTGGTGCCCGGGAGCTGCTGAGTGTTCAGCATCCAGGTGGGACAAGAATTCCACCCATTATTCAATGACCTGTGTGGTGCCAATTCAGCAGCACTGGTGTCAGGTAGCTTTAGAAAGCAGCACAACTTCAGCTGTGAGTTAATTTGCCAAGCTCAGGTGGATCAGGTAGATGAAGGTCCTCCTCCAGTCTGTGATTCTTGCTGGACACTGCTCTTGTTTCACTTTAGTTGCCTGTGAGCCTACAGGTCATAGTAGTCCTAGGTCAAAGATCATCCTTTGACTGCTGACCCAGAGCTTTTTCATTAAGAGCTGTCTGTGACAATGTGCTACAGGTGCTAAATGTAATTTCAAGCAAGTCAGCACAGCTGCCACACAGAGAGCTCACCTCAGATCCCAAGACACCGCAGTGCAGCATAACTGGAGCTTTTTGCATACATTATCTGCCTCCTGTGGCTCTGAGCATGGTTGGCTTCAGGGGCCACAGCACAGCAAGGGTGTAGTAGAGACTTAGACTCATAGAATGGGTTAGGTTGGAAGGGACCTCAAAGATCATCCAGTTCCAACCCCCTGCCATAGGCAGGGACACCTCCCACTAGAACAGGTTGCTCAAGGCCTCATCCAGCCTGGTCCTGAACACCTCCAGGGAGGTGGTGAAGCACAGAAGCACAGAATGTGATCATGATCAAAGATCCCATTCTGTGCTTCACCACCTCCCTGGGCAACCTGTGCCACTGTCTCACCAACCTCACTGCAAACAGTTTCTTCCTAACATGCAGTTTCAATCTCCCCTCTGCCACTTCAAACCCATTGCCCCTTGTCCTGTCGTTGCAAGACCTTGTCAATAGTCCCTTCCCAGCCTTCCTGTAGATCCTGGAAGGCCATTCTAAGGTCTCCTGGAAGCCTTCTCTTCTGCAGGCTGTAGAGCCCAAAATCTCTCAGGTTGTCCTCATATGAGAGCTGCTGCAGCCCTCTGAGCATCTTGGTGGTCTCCTCTGGACTGGCTCCAACAATTCCATGTCCTGCTTGTGCTGGGGGCTCCTGAACTGCACACAGATATACTCCAGATGGGTTCTGAGGAGAGCAAAGTAAATGGGCAGAATCCCCTCCCCTTGCCCTGCTGCCCACACTGCTCTTGAAGCTTCTCTGTCAGAGTGACATAGCACAGCACTCCCATGCCCTGCACATCACTCACACACTTCCCTATCAGCTATGCTCAGACACTTTCCCAAATGCCCGGTTTCTCAGCAGCCCAACCACTCAGCACTCTCACACTTGTTGGACAGGACCCAACACTGCTGGGTGATTTGCCTGGGCAGGCATCATGCACCCCTCTGCTCCTTCATGCCACAGGTGACAACCAGGTCACAAAAATTCCAGCACTGCTTACTCACAGGGAGAAGGACTGGCTTGCAAGATAAGGTCCCTGTAAGCCTTGGTCATATCATGAGGATGGGGTGTTGTGACAGCAGGAGAGAGAGAGTGCAAGCATCTCTGTGCTGCCCACATGTGCTGTTTTTAATGGCAGGCTGCTGCATCAAAGCAGCAAGGTGCTGACAGTTGTGACCTTTACACAGAGTAAAAGCAATTGCCACAAATGACCTGAAGGCAGACAAACAAAACTCATTCTGAGTCTCTGCTGTATTCCATCGAGGAATCTGTACAGGAAAACTAAATGACAAATCACAAGTCCTGCTTGATTAGAATCACAGAATCAGTCAGGGTTGGAAGTGACCACAAGGATCAGCCAGTTCCAGCCCTATGCCATGGCCAGGGACACCTCACACTACCTCAGGCTGTACAGAGCCTCATCCAGCCTGGCCTTAAACACCTCCAGGGATGAGGCTTCCAGTGCCTACCTGGGCAACCCCTCCCAGGCTCTCACCACCCTCATGCTGAACAACTTCTTCCTAACATCCAGGCTGAATCTGCCCATTTCTAGCTTTGTTCCATTCCCCCCCAGTCCGATCACTACCTGACAGCCTGTAAGGTGCCTCCCCAGCTTTCTTGGAGGCCCCCTTAAGACACTGCAAGGCCACAATAAGGTCACCTTGGACCCTTCTCCAAGGTGGAAGCCTCATCCCTGGAGGTGTTTAAGGCCAGGGTGGATGAGGCTGTGGCCAGCTTGATCTAGTGTGAGGTGTCCCTGCCCACAGCAGGGGTTTTGGAACTAGATGATCCTTGTGGTCCCTTCCAACCCTGACTGATTCTGTGATTCTATGATTTATAGGATGGTTTAGGTTGGAGGGAACCTTAAAGGTCATCTAATTCCAGTGCCCCTGCCATGAGCAGGGACCCCTTCCCCTAGACCACCTTGTTCGAGGTCCCGTCCAGCCTGACCCTGAATCATAGAATCATAGAATGGTAAGGTTGGAAGGGACCTCAAGGGTCATCCAGTTCCAAACCCCTGCCATAGGCAGGGACACCTCCCACTAGTACAGGTCACTCAAGGCATCCTCCAACCTGGCCTTGAACACCTCCAGGCAGGGAGCAGCCACAACCTCCCTGGGCAACCTGTGCCAGTGCCTCACCACCCTCACTGTAAAGAACTTCCTCCTAACATCCAGTTTCAATCTCCCCTCTGCCAGTTCAAACCCATTGCCCCTTGTTCTGTCATTGCAAGACCTTGTCAATAGTCCCTCCCCAGCCTTCCTGTAGGCTCCCTTCAGAATACCTGCAGGGAGGGAGCATCCATGACCTTCTTGAGCAACTCGCTCCAGGATTCATGAACAGTAATTGCTGCTCTTTCAGCGTGTTCTTGTACCCTCTAAACTGAGACCCTGCCAGATCTCTGAGCTCAAGAACATCAGCATGTTAGTGGGAAAATTAATTTTGGGACCAAAGAGAGGAAGACAGGATGTAAAGGAGGTAAAAGGGAGACCTGAAGTGATGGGAGTTTTCAAGAATTCCAGATGCTCCCAAGCTGAAATCGTAAGAATTAATCACTTAATATCTGAGTAATTTGAAAAACAGATGACAGGGATGGTAGAAAGCAGCTGTTCCAGGGAGTCTAACCAGGTTATTTCTCAGAGCAGGGGCAGGGGAGGGGGAGAAATTGTCCTGTCAAAGGAAAGGAAGATTTAACTCCTCATGCTATTGTGAACCTTGGTTGCACTGTAATGATAGTTACAGATTAAGAGATCTCCATTTTCCCACTGAGGCCTGGTACACTCACTGGGATGATCTGACAGAGCAGAGCATCATGTTTTCACACATTTTCACCCCTTTCCCTTGATGTGTAGCAAACAGTTCAATGGTTTCCCACTTCCCCTTCAAAAACAGACTTTACATTTTCTCACTATGTCCTTGAGAATTTGAAATTAACCTTTAAAGGACTTGACACATCTCCTCATGCCTTCAATGAACAGCAGTTTCTGAAATCAGCACTTAGACTCACTAGAGCCACTTCAGTGTTTTTAGCTTGCAGAAATCCTTCACTAAGAGCCATCTCTCTCTCTCTATATATATATAAAATAAATATGTATAATATATATAAAAATAAAATATTCCCGATCTTTTATATATAAAGATAAATTTTATGTATGAATATATACACTACATACAATATATTATATATATAATACATGCTACAACACACATTTAATACATGCTTATATGTAAATAAAATATTTAATATACATTTTCTATATATAAATATATAGTTTATATATGTCTATGTACATTATGTGCAATATATTATATAGAATATACACTATGATATCTATAATATCTATTATATGTAATAACAGCTAACATGTAGTTATGTGTACTGTGTGCAGTTCTGGAACCCTCAGCACAGGAAGGACATGGAAGTGTTGGAGCGGGTCCAGAGGAGGCCACAAAGATTCTCAGAGGGCTGCAGCAGCTCTGCTGTGAGGACAGGCTGAGAGAGTTGGGGTTCTTCAGCCTGGAGAAGAGAAGGCTTCGAGGGGACCTGATAGTAGCCTTCCAGTATCTGAAGGGGGACTACAGGAAGGCTGGGGAAGGATTATTTACAAGGTCCTGCAATGACAGGACAAGAGGCAATGGGTTTAAACTGGCAGAGGGGAGATTTAGACTGGATGTTAGGAGGAAGTTCTTTACAGTGAGGGTGGTGAGGCACTGGCACAGGTTGCCCAGGGAGGTTGTGGCTGCTCCCTCCCTGGATGTGTTCAAGGCCAGGTTGGATGAGGCCTTGAGTAACCTGTACTAGTGGGAGGTGTCCCTGCCTATGGCAGGGGGTTGGAACTAGATGATCCTTGAGGTCCCTTCCAACCTTACCATTCTATGATTCTATGATATAATAATACATTTAACATATATGTATTATAGTAACATATGTAACTATATATAATATGATAGAACAAGTTGCCCAGGGAGGTTGTGGCTGCTCCCTCCCTGGAGGTGTTCAAGGCCAGGTTGGATGAGGCCTTGAGTAACCTGTACTAGTGGGAGGTGTCCCTGCCTATGGCAGGGGATTGGAACTAGATGATCCTTGAGGTTCCTTCCCACCTTACCATTCTATGATTCTATGAATAGTTAGGTTGGAAGGGACCTCAAGGATCATCTAGTTCCAATCCCCTGCCATAGGCAGGGACATTTCTCTTTTGCTTTGGTTGCACTATGGAATCATAGAGTGGTTAGGTTGGAAGGGACCTCAAAGATCATCTAGGTTCAACTCCCTGCTGTAGGCAGGGACATTTCTCTTTTGCTTTGGTTGCATTATAGAATCATATAGTGGTAAGGTTGGAAGGGCCCTCAAGGATCACCTAGTTCCAACCCCCTACCATAGGCAGGGACACCTCCCACTACTACAGGTCACTCAAGACCTCCTCCAACCTGGCCTTGAACACCCCCAGGGTGCTATAAATCATAAACAACCCCTCCTTCACCTCCCAGAAAAAAATTCATTGGGAAAATCCTGAGTGGAAAATCTAGTGGAGGAGAGAACAGAATCACATCACAGCCTTTTTGTTGTTTAAAGTAGATCATTCCCCGTGGGTAAATATCCTGTAGTACCACTGTGGAAGAGCAAATATATGAAAAACCACTTAGTAGCTGTAAGGATACTAATGCATTGAAACCATTCATCTTTCTGCAACTGTTGTCAAACCTGTTGTAGGGCTTAAGGTGGTTCCTCATAACTGCTCAGGAGAGAACAGCTGAGGCTGTTTCACACCATCTTAAGAGGAGGAAACTGGATCCGGGGCGTTTTTCATTTTTCTCTGCAGACAGACATGTGCTTCCTCCCTGGGATCCCTGCAGCCTGCTCTCATCTGCACACTGTCTCTGGGAGCTTGCACAAACCTGGGGCTGCAGGCTAGCAAGAGCAGGTGGTGGGAGCTGCTGGGGATGCTAAGCTGGAGGATTTGGCCAGGGGGTTTGGAGAAACTGAGGTGAGGGGAAAGAAAGACTCCCCTGAGAAGCAACTGCTGCTTTGTTACAGGATGCTTGAGTGTTGTTGGCAGCAGCGAGAGATCACAGAGTCACAGAATCACAGCAACATGCAGGTTGGCAAAGCCCCTCAAGATCACCAAGTCCATCCTATAACCCTACTCTACAAGATTCACCTTAAGCCATAGCCCTAAGCACCACATCCAAACCACCCTTAAACATATCCAGGCTGAGGGACTCTAACACCTCCCTGGGCAGTTCATGCCAGTTGCTGACCACTCTCTCCCTGAAAAACTTTTTCCTTGATACATGACACGGAACATTGTGGGGCTTGTCACTAGTGGTGTTCCTCAGGGGATCTGTGTTGGGACCACTTCTGTTTAACATGTTTATTGACAACCTTGATTCAGGCACAGGGAGTGTCAGCAGTGAGTTTGCAGATGACACCAAGTTAGGTGGCAGTGTTGATGTGAATGAGGGTAGAGAGGCTCTGCAGAGGGACTTGGGTAGACTGGACCAACGGGCCAGCATTGATGGGATGAACTTCAACAAGGTCAAATGCCAGGTCCTGCACCTGGGTCACAACCACTGCAAGAAGCGCTGCAGGCTTGGGGCTGTGTGACTGGAGAGCTGCTGGCAGGAGCTGAGTGTGAGCCAGCAGTGTGCCCAGGTGGCCAAGAAGGCCAATGGCAACCTGGCTTGGATTGAAAATGCTGTGGCCAGCAGGAGCAGGGAGGTGATTGTGCCCTTAGACTCATCTCTGGTGAGGCCACAGCTTGAGTGTTGTGTTCAGTTTTGGGCACTGCAATACAAGAGAGATGGGGAGGTGCTGGAGCAGGTCCAGAGGAGGGCAACAAAGATGGGGAAGGGCCTGGAGAATAAATCTGATGAGGAGTGACTGAGGGAGCTGGGGATGGTCAGTGTGAGGAAGAGGAGGCTGAGGGCAGACCTCATTGCTGTCTGAAGGGACATTGTGGAGAGACTGCTGCTGGCCTCTGTTCACAGGGAATTGGAGACAGAACAAGGGGGAATGGCCTCAAGTTGAGACTGGAGAGGTTTAGATTGAACATTAGGAAAAAGTTTTTCACGGAGAGAGTGGTCAGGGAGTGGAATGAGCTGCCCAGGGAGGTGGTGGAGTCCCCCAGGCTGTCTGTGTTTAAGGGTGGTTTGGATGTGTTGCTTGGGGCTATGGTTTAAGGTGAATCTTTTAGAGCAGGGTTCTAGGCTGGATTTCTAGGTTGTTCAAGGCCAGGCTGGACGAGGCCTTGAGTGAGTTGTACTAGTGGGAGGTGTTTCTGCCTATGGCAGGGGGTTGGAACTAGATGATCCTTGAGGTCCCTTCTGACCTTACCATTCTATGACTTGGTGATCCTGAGGGGCTTTGCCAACCTGAATGTTTCTGTGATTCTGTAATCCAGCTTGGCTCAGGAACTAGAAGACAGTTGAAATCACAAACTGTGGATACTGAGTAGGGAGAAGAACCCATTTCTCCCCTTGTTTCCAAGTTTCTCCTGCCAGAAGCAGGGTGTGCTTGGTGCACAGACACTGAAGTTGTCCTTGTGGAGGGAAATGGAGCTCCCAGCCTGCCAGCTGCTGGCTGCTCTCTGGTGGTTGGGTGCCCTTGGCCAGTGGTGGGGCAGGGCTACCTCTCCCAACCATACTCTGAACATTCCCTGTGCTGGACAGGCCCAGTGCCCAACAAGACTGAGTCATGTCATCTGCTGCCAGAGGGTCAGGTGGTCGGTGGTGGGTGGCAGAGGTGGGCATGGAGGGCATCACCACAACCCTAAGCTGGAAAGAGCAGAACGACTTACTGGGTGTTTGGTGAAGGTTTCTGCTGTTTGCAGCTGTGCAGAGCTCTGGGACCTCAGCCTGTGCACACACCCTGCCACAAACCTTCCAGGCTGCAAATTTTCCCAGCACTGCTCTTCTGTGCTGAACTCTTCATGGAGGAAAGAAGTCATCTTGGACTGCAGGAGACTGTAACGGGCTCCTGTGGACCAGGCAGGGCACTAGAGATAAGGCTTTTGTAAACGATTTCTCTTGATAGACCTCTTATGCTCTGTGACAAATGTGTAATTCCCAGCTGTGATCATCCACTATGCTGCACCCTAAAGGCTCCATTAACTTCTTCTACCTCCATACAGCTTCCTCCTTTAATGGTGCTCCCTGTCCTCCAAGCTCCAGAACCTGGAGTCCTGTGTGCAGTTCTGGAGCCCCCAGCACAGGAAGGACATGGAAGTGTTGGAGCGGGTCCAGAGGAGGCCACAAAGATGCTCAGAGGGCTGCAGCAGCTCTACTGTGAGGACAGGCTGAGAGAGTTGGGGCTCTGCAGCCTGGAGAAAAGAAGGCTTCGAGGAGACCTGATAGTAGCCTTCCAGGATCTGAAGGGGGCCTACAGGAAGGCTGGGGAAGGATTATTTACAAGGTCCTGCAATGCCAGGACAAGGGGCAATGGGCTTAAACTGGCAGAGGGGAGATTTAGACTGGATGTTAGGAGGAAGTTCTTTACAGTAAGGGTGGTGAGGCACTGGAACAGGTTGCCCAGGGAGGTTGTGGCTGCTCCCTCCCTGGATGTGTTCAAGGCCAGATTGGATGAGGCCTTGAGTGCCCTGTACTAGTGGGAGGTGTCCCTGCCTATGGCAGGGGGTTGGAACTAGATGATCCTTGAGGTCCCTTCCAACCTTACCATTCTATGAACCCCAAACCCTGCCGTGCAGGTGCTCCCACTGCTGACCAGTGACCAACAGACTCAAATTCCCTGGTGTGCTTTTGCAGATGTGGCTTTTCACCAACACCCTGGAACACAAAGCTTCAGCATGGGAAAATTCACCAGAACGTTTTCCCTCTGAAGATAAAATTGTTTGAGTGCAGATAAAGGGTGAGGCTGGGACATTGCAAGTATTCAGGTTAGTGTGTCCTTCACTGAGACCTTCTTTCAGCTGAAGGTCACTGCCCTGAGCTGTGACATTGCAGATGAGAGTCACTCGAAATTAAACAGCTGAAGCTTTCCATTTTAGCCAAGAAATGTCAGCTCCTCTGAGGCAGCTGAAGTCAGACGTTCAGAGCAATTCCTGTCATCATCTTAATTACAGTCTGTGCTCGGTGTTGATCGCTGAGGTAGGGTCAGATGGGCACAAAAGACTTCTGCAAGCATGAGCTGAAACACTGCAGTTGATTGTCATCTCCTGGCCCTGCTGGGAGCCTTGGCTGTAGCTTACTGTAGCTTTATTTGCACAAAGTCTTGGCCAGAAGCCTGGCACCATGCCTGCAGACTGGTCCTATTTCTATTTGTTGATAGATCTCTCTTATATCTGATACCTTGATTAACATACATTGATTTCTCCTGTTTCTGCTGGGTGCTCTCAACAGCAGCCCAGGAACTGGTTTCTGCAGGAGAGCTTAGTGCATTGCATTTAAAACCCTCAGTGTGCACAGCTTGAAACCAGCACTAAGCACAACATATATTTTTCAGGGCTTGCTTTTTCCTGCCACTTAGTGGCTTTAAATGGCAAAATGTTTTTTTGCAAAGACAAATTGCTTTGCAGGTACCTTGCTGAGCTTCTGGAAAGGCTCCAAACACACAGAGGGAGTCAGAATGACTCCCTGAATCCCTGTCTACAAAGCAAGATGATCCCCAAGCACTTCTTTTCCACATGTGAAAATTAGAGGAGTGTGAAATAATGACAGATTGAGAGAGGACAGATTATGGATTTATGGAGATTATGTAGGACAGAGGATTATGAGAACAGATTGAGANTGTTCAAGGCCAGATTGGATGAGGCCTTGAGTAACCTGTACTAGTGGGAGGTGTCCCTGCCTATGGCAGGGAGTTGGAACCAGATGATCCTTGAGGTCCCTTCCAACCTTACCATTCTATGATTCTATCTTTAGACCTCATTGCTGTCTACAACTATCTGAAGGGAAGTCATGGAGAGGCTGCTCCTGGGCTTATCTGACAGATAATTGGAGACAGAATAAGGGGGAATGGCCTCAAGTTGAGGCTGGGGAGGTTTAGATTGGACATTAGGAAAAAGTTTTTCATGGAGAGAGTGGTCAGGGAGTGGAATGAGCTGCCCAGGGAGGTGGTGGAGGCCCCCAGGCTGGCTGTGTTTAAGGATGGTTTGGATGTGGTGCTTGGGGCTATGGTTTAAGGTGAATCTTGTAGAGTAGGGTTCTAGGTTGTGCTTGGTGATCCTGAGGGGCTTTGCCAACCTGGCTGTGTCTGTGATTCTCCTGCCAGCCACCTGTCTCTAGCTTCTCTCAGCAGAGGGACACTCTGAGCTTTGGGTTTTTAACCCTTTTATCCCCAGTTGTGGCAGGGGATCTAATTCAGCACCCATGGGTTCAGCACCCATGTTATTTATTAGTGTCAGCAGCTCTAGAAGGTTGGGCAAGAAGTTGCTTTTCAGGGCCCTGGGTGGCTCTAAACATTATTAAACCTGGTCATTAGAACTTGCTTTTCCAACCATTGAATGGCTATGAACATTAAATATTTTGTTTTAATAAGTGCTTGCTTTTTCAGCTGCTGCCTGGCCTTAATCTTTTTTTTTTTTTTTTCCTCTTCTGGTTTTTTTCTCTTCTGTTTTTTTTTTTTTTCCCTCTTCTCTTTTTTTCTCTTCTGTTTTTTTTTTTTTTCCCTCTTCTCTTTTTTTCTCTTCTGTTTTTTTTTTTTTTCCCTCTTCTCTTTTTTTCTCTTCTGTTTTTTTTTTTTTTCCCTCTTCTCTTTTTTTCTCTTCTGTTTTTTTTTTCTTTTTTTTTTTTTTCCTCTTCTGGTTTTTTTCTCTTCTGTTTTTTCTTTCATTTCTTTTTTTTTCCTGTTTTCTCTCTTTTTTTAATCTTCTGGGTTTTTGTCTTGTTTAGTCTCTTGTTTTTCTTTTCTGTTTTTCTCTTTTTTCCCTCTGTTTTTTTCCTTTTGTTTTTTCTCCTTTTTTTCCTTTTGTTTTTTCTCCTTTTTTTTCTCTTTTTGGTTTTTCTCTTTTTTTCTTTTTTCCTCTTCTGTTTTTCTCTCTTGTTTTTTTTCTCTTCTGTTTTTTTCTTTCCTATTTTTCTCTTTTTTCTTCTGTTATTTTCTCCTTTTTTCTCTTCTGTTTTTTCTTTTCTTGCTTTTTTCCTTCTTTTTTCTCTTCTGTTTTTTCTCTTTTTTTCTTTCTCTTCTGTTTTTTGTTGTTATTTTCTCTTCTGTTTTTTCTCTTTTTTTTCTTTCATTGTTTTTTCTCTTTTTCTCTTCTGTTTTTTTCTCTTCTGTGTTTTTTCCTCTTCTGTTTTTTTTCCTCATCTTTTTCTCTTCTGTCTTTTTCTCTTCTGTCCTTTTTCTCTTCTGTCTTTTTCTCTTCTGTCCTTTTTCTCTGTCTTTTTCTCTTCTGTCCTTTTTCTCTTCTGTCCTTTTTCTCTTCTGTCCTTTTTCTCTTCTGTCCTTTTTCTCTTCTGTCCTTTTTCTCTTCTGTCCTTTTTCTCTTCTGTCCTTTTTCTCTTCTGTCCTTTTTCTCTTCTGTCCTTTTTCTCTTCTGTCCTTTTTCTCTTCTGTCCTTTTTCTCTTCTGTCCTTTTTCTCTTCTGTCCTTTTTCTCTTCTGTCCTTTTTCTCTTCTGTCCTTTTTCTCTTCTGTCCTTTTTCTCTTCTGTCCTTTTTCTCTTCTGTCCTTTTTCTCTTCTGTTTTCCTTTGTTTTTGTTCTTCTTTTTCCCACCTGCCAATGCAATCACATTCTGTGATTCTGTGCTCCACAACCTCTCTGGAGGTGTTCTAGGCCAGGTTGGACGAGGTCTTGAGTGACCTGTGCTAGTGGGAGGTGTCCCTGCCTATGGCAGGGGGTTGCAACTGGATGAACTTTGAGATCCCTTCCAACCTAAATCATTCATGACTCTATTAACTGTCCCTGTTTAGGCAAACAGACTGCAATCTTTGTCTCTCTGCCTGACTTTCCTANTTTTTCTCTTCTGTCCTTTTTCTCTTCTGTCCTTTTTCTCTTCTGTCCTTTTTCTCTTCTGTTTTCCTTTGTTTTTGTTCTTCTTTTCCCCACCTGCCAATGCAATCACATTCTGTGATTCTGTGCTCCACAACCTCTCTGGAGGTGTTCTAGGCCAGGTTGGACGAGGTCTTGAGTGACCTGTGCTAGTGGGAGGTGTCCCTGCCTATGGCAGGGGGTTGCAACTGGATGAACTTTGAGATCCCTTCCAACCTAAATCATTCATGACTCTATTAACTGTCCCTGTTTAGGCAAACAGACTGCAATCTTTGTCTCTCTGCCTGACTTTCCTATAACACTAAATCCTAGGAATCTGCTAGAGACAGAGGCTTCCCCCTGCAGTGTACCATTCATGCTCCCATAGGTCCTTAATTCTTGCTGTCGCTCTGAGGGAGGAGGAGACACTGACAGCATGAAAGGCAGTGGCAAAGGAGTGTCCAACATCTTGCTCAGCTGGGGAGCTCTCCTGAGGGAATCCAGAAGTGGCAGCTCTCCCCCATGGCTGGGGCATTGGGCTTTCTGCAGCTTCTAAATCACCCACTTGGAATGCTGTGTGCATCAGCTTGGAAGGGAGTCAAACCGTTTTATGAAAGCTGCAATTAGTGGCTTCCCACAAATAGCATCTAGCACTGACAAGTGGCTGCTCTGTAATGCTGTTTATGGCCTTGTTTCAGGTAATGGCATTTCATTGCCTTTCAGGTGCTCTCTCCACAGGAAGCAGATTTTTTAATTTTTTTTTTTCAGCTCTGTGACTTTTTTTCCCCCCCCCCCACTGAATTGCACAAATCATTAGATTTGGGCAAGTGCGTTGGAAATATTTTGCTTTGCATTCGTTTTGCAGCTGGAGTCCTGCATGAAAGGAAGAATAAATATGTTCTTCTAGGCATACAACTGAGCTGAGGAAGGAGAGAGAGAGTAGAGACAGTGGGGAAACAAAGCATGGATTCACGTGGTAAATCAGTCTGTCTCCCCTGGCTTAGTGTATCTGTGCTGCTTGGTATTGCCTGATGAGAGGCTCAACAACTTCTCCTCTTCATTGCCAGCTGTGGCAGCTCCCAGCAGCCACTACCTGAGCAAATGTCATAGAATCATAGAATGGTAAGGTTGGAAGGGACCTCAAAGATCATCCAGTTCCAACCCCCTGCCATAGGCAGGGACACCTCCCACTAGCACAGGTCACTCAAG
>VWZE01020984.1:37220-52393 GCA_013396675.1 Eubucco bourcierii | reverse complement strand
CCTGGCATTGCAAGACCTTGTCAATAGTCCCTCCCCAGCCTTCCTGTAGCCCACTTCAGATCCTGGAAAGCTACTCCAAGGTCTCCTGGAAGCCTTCTCTTCTCCAGGCTGCAGAGCCCCAACTCTCTCAGCCTGCCCTCACAGCAGAGCTGCTGCAGCCCTCTCAGCATCTTTGTGGCCTCCTCTGGACCCACTCCAACAGTTCCATGTCCTTCCTGTGCTGAGGGCTCCAGAACTGCACACAGGACTGCAGGTGGTGACTGAGGAGAGCAGAGCCAAGGGGCAGAATCCCCTCCCTTGCCCTGCTGCCCACACTGCTCTTGCTGCAGCCCAGCACACAGTTGCTGTCTGGGCTGCACTCACACTGCAGGCTCACTTCAAGCTTTCCATCAACTCTATCTGCTGGCTTCTCTGTCAGATGAAGACAGCATCTGCCATGGAGATGATCCTGGGGTTGCTGGGGAAAACAGCACACTGGAGAGACAGCTTTTGATTGCAGTGAGAGTCTGTTTAGCTTAGACCTGGTGTGGGACTTAACAACACTTGCTTTGGAATGGTTTTGGCTTATAAAATGCACTCATCCTTACATATGCACTGCTTTCTTCACTCCAATCTCATTACCTTGAAGTCCCCAAGCCCCCAGCACCACTCCCTGCTTGTCCCCTTTACAGTGGCTCTGTGGCAGCACTTGCTGTCATGTGGAAATGGAAAAGTGCTGTCTCCACCAAAGCCATCACAGCAAATATTCCTGTACTCCATATGGCTCAGGCACAGTCTGCTGCAGGGTGTTCTCAGATGAAAAATGAACACCACAAAAAATCTTTCTTTGTAGCTTGGTGATTTTCCTCCTCATTGGCAATTGAGACTTGGAGATTGTCAATATGCTGGTGATTGGTGGTAGGGGCAGGCTTTGGTGTAAACCTCATTCAAATACAAGTTATGAGGTTGGTTGCCTGTAGAAGCTTTTCATAAGTGCTTACCAGGCTTCACTCACTACTTTCTGTGTATGCAAAGGGATTCTTTTGGCAGTGCATGCATGAAACAAAACGTGGTAACATGCCCAGCAGGCCTTGAGTGAGCTGTGCTAGTGGGAGGTGTCCCTGTCTATGGCAAGGGGTTGGAACTAGATGATCCTTAAGGTCCCTTCCAACCTTACCATTCTATGATTCTATGACTGCCTGTTGTTGGCATTTGGGTTCTTCAGTGCAGTCATTAAATCACACACAATAATTCTGTAAAAAATGGGTTTGTTTTTTTTTTTCTTATTTCTTTGTATCCATCCTAAGATCAATTTACTTTTACTGAATTGCTTCAAGCAGGTTTCTCCAAAGCACAATGCTGCTCTGTGAGCCACCAGCACCACAGCTGCTACCTGGTTTGCTGGTGCTTACATTAGGGCATCTAAGAATCATGGAATTGTTTTGGAAAAGACCTTCTAAGAGCATTGAGTCCAATCACCATCTAGCTGCCAAGCCTGGTGCTAAACAATGTCCCTTTGCACCACATTGCTGCATCTTGCAATGACAGGACAAGGGGCAATGAGTTTAAACTGGCAGAGGGAAGATTTAGACTGGATGTTAGAAGAAGTTGTTTGCAGTGAAGGTGGTGAGACACTGGAATAGGTTGCCCAGGGAGGTTGTGTCTGCTCCCTCCCTGGAGGTGTTGAAGGCCAGGTTGGAGGAGTCTTTGAGTGACCTGTGCTAGTGGAGGTGTCCCTGCCTATGACAAGGGGTTGGAAGTAGGTGATCCTTGAGGTCCCTTCCAACCTTACCATTCTATGATTCTGTTACGCACGGAAAAGGGAACAAATGCATCCATATTATTTTCTCCCAGACTAAAGAAGCTTCATCCTCCTTATTCACAGATAGGAATGTGATGAAGAAATTTTATCCTGACCAGTATCTTAGTACTTTAAATACAAAGAAGTCAATACAAGCACTCACACTGCTCCCCTAAAGTCATGACACTAAAAAGTTCAGTACAAATGGCAGCAGAAACCTAAAACCTGCTTCAACCTATTTTTTTTTTCCAATTACAGAGACTGAATGTATGCCAGCATGCCAGATGATCCTTGAGGTCCCTTCCAACCTTACTATTCTATGATTCTATCTCTGAGACAACTCCAGAGATGGGGATTCAACCACCTCCCAGTGCCAACAGGTTTAATAAACCTTTCAGTGAAGGAAGTTTCTTCTGGGTGGTTGAATCCCCATCTCTGAGGGTGTTTGAAAGATGCAGAGATGTGGCACAAAGGGACATGGTTTAGCACCAGACTCGGTAGCTAGATAATGGTTGGACTCAATGATCTCAAAGGTCTTTTCCAACCAAAACAATTCTGTGATTCTAAGAAGAATCAGGTTCAGCTGAGTTTGGGCAAAACTCACTCATTTGACTTATATTCAATTTTATTTTTTTTCCCCCAAAGAATCCAGTCAAGGAATGTTCTTTGTCAGCCTTCTGCTCTGTTTTCTTGTCTCAACTCTGAGACTACTTCTGTCTGACTGGTGAGACTATACTGGAGGCATCTTCTCTCTGTGCTGGAAGGCAGCTGCTCTCAGCCTGGTGTTATGTCTACCTCTCAAAAGAGAGAAACAAAAGCTCCAGCCCCAGTTTCTCACAACTTGCCGGCGTTGGGTTGTTTTCTTTTTAGGAGTTTCAGCTCTGCTCTTGTTCAGACTTACTTAACACACCCACTGGCTTGCTTCCCACTGCATGAGTGTGTACTCTGGTGTGTCAGTTGTTTAGCTTTGCCCATCAGGTCCATGTCAGATGTGATGCTGAGTGCCTATTCCAAATTCCTCTTCAAAACAATATCCTTCTCACGTTGTTCACAATAAACTGACTACACAGTACCACCTGCTGATGGACCAGCATCACAAACCTGGCTTTTATTACTGCTAAGGCAGAGTTGTCTGTGACAGCCTCCTTTCTTCCTGAGGGGCCCTGTGTAAGAGGTAGGAATGCTCTTGAGTTCATGCAGTGCTTTGGAGTCTGTCATCTGCTACCACTTAGCAAAAGGATAATGCTGTGTCAGAAGGAGAGTTGCACTTTAGAAGGAGGAGTGAATAGTCTCCATTTTTCAGAACCTAAAAGGGCAAGAAAAAAAAAAAACAGAGTGCAAGCCAGGAGGCCTAAGGGTATTCTGATTTGCACCCAAATCTGTATCATTCCTCTGTGGCTTACAAAGCCTAGGAACCATCTGCAGCTGCTGCTGTCACCCATCCCAGACTTCAGGAATGAAGCAGCTAAATATCAAGGTCATTCCATTATGTTAGTCTTCATTAACATGAGAGCTGCTTTTGGTCTGATCTCTTATTTCAAAAGCTTTCACCACTGAGGCACTAAGTCCCTCATCCTCCCCAAAACTCATGAGAGAAACTTGTGCAACCTCAAGCTTGGAAGCCATCTCCTACTTTTACCATAGGAGCAATGCAGTGAAATGTGTTACTGTGTGCAGTTCTGAAGCCCCCAGCACAGGAAGGACATGGAAGTGTTGGAGCAGGTCCAGAGGAGGCCATGAAGATGCTCAGAGGGCTGCAGCAGCTCTGCTGTGAGGACAGGCTGAGAGAGTTGGGGCTCTGCAGCCTGCAGAAGAGAAGGCTTCCAGGAGACCTTAGAGTAGCCTTCCAGGATCTGAAGGGGGCTACAGGAAGGCTGGGGAGGGACTATTGACAAGGGCTTGCAATGACAGGACAAGGGGCAATGGGTTTGAACTGGCAGAGGGAAGATTAAGACTGGATGTCAGGAGGAAGTTGTTTGAAGTGAGGGTGGTGAGACACTGGCACAGGTTGCCCAGGGAGGTTGTGGCTGCTCCCTCCCTGGAGGTGTTCAAGGCCAGGATGAGGCCTTGAGTGCCCTGTACTAGTGGGAGGTGTCCCTGCCTATGGCAGGGGGTTGGAACTAGATGATCCTTGATGTCCCTTCCAACCTTGCTAATCTATGATTCTAAATATTGGTTATGGTTTTTCAGTTGTCAATTCTGAATCTGTCACTCATCCTAGGAAAGCTCCAATAATTTCTGGCCCAAATAGAAGTTTGCAGAATTTACCCCTTCCTAAGGAACAAAATCAGTGTAATCTCAGCCAGATAACTGTCAAGGAGAAATAGCATGAAGCCAAGAAAAAGCAGAGCTAGAGCCAGAACTTGGTATTTTGCAAATCCAGATTCTCATCTCTTTCAACTTTCTATAGAGCAATTAAGAACAGTTTATCTTACGTCCGACACTGCTGCTTTCAAGAGCTTCCTTTCTCCCCAGTCTGGATGGGTTTCTTTTGCTTTTCTTGCCCTTCTTTTTTCTTCCTTCTTTTAAGATGTGAAGTAGTCTGGTGCATGGCTTTTGGTTTAGGAAGGCTTGCTTTTGCCTTTTCATCAGGACAGAGTTGCATTTGTTCAGCATCTGCACAGGACAACATCTGGAGCCTCAGGAAATTCAGCTGCTCTGTATACGACGCTTAAATGAAATTACTTTTTCATGCACTTCAGAGGAGTATCAAGAGCATCTCTCTGACCAAACAGGGCCTTTTGTTCTCCTCCAGCAAGTGTTTCTCATTAAAAATGTCATCTCCTTAACAAATTGCTTCATTGCCTTTGCAGCTGGGCTTATTGTTTTCATGGGTTTGTACTTGTGTGCTTCTCTGAGGGAGCAAAGTACTAGAAGGAGCAGGGCTTGGTTTCTTCTCTATCTGCCCTGTGTATGCCATCTTTGATTCCCCAACCTTTGGGCTGAAGGGTCACATATGCACATCTTTACCTTCTGGTTTCCCACACGAGGCTGCCAGCTCACAGCATGGGACTCTCTGTGCTCCCACCAAGCTGCTAAGTTGCTCTCTGACCACCTCATCTCGGCTCTCTCAGAGTTCTTGTGTTTGCACAGGGTTGGAGGGTGAGAGCAAGGAAAAGACAAAGGAATCTCTGCTTAAAACTGGAAAATAAATGAGACAAATCTGTTTCTTTTTGTAAGAAACACAGGGTTTGGCACTTTCTCTGATTTTTTTCTTCCTGAAGAGAGTGTGCAGGACATGATGCTCAGAGGGCTGGAGCAGCCCTCCTATGAGGACAGGCTGAGAGAGTTGGGGCTCTGCAGCCTGGACAAGAGAAGGTTTCCAGGAGACCTTAGAGTAGCCTTCCAGGATCTGAAGGGGGCTACAGGAAGGCTGGGGAGGGACTATTGACAAGGTCTTGTAATGACAGGACAAGGGGCAATGGGTTTGAACTGGCAGAGGGGAGATTGAAACTGGATGTTAGGAGGAAGTTGTTTGCAGTGAGGGTGGTGAGACACTGGAACAGCCTGTCCTCAGNAATCTCCCCTCTGCCAGTTCAAACCCATTCCCCTTGTCCTGTCACTGCAAGACCTTGTCAATAGTCCCTCCCCAGCCTTCCTGTAGCCAACTTCAGATCCTGGAAGGCTACTCTAAGGTCTCCTGGAAGCCTTCTCTTCTCCAGTCTGCAGAGCCCCAACTCTCTCAGCCTGTCCTCACAGTAGATCTGCTGCAGCCTCTGAGAATCTTCATGGCCTCCTCTGGACTTACTCCAACACTTCCATGTCCTTCCTGTGCTGGGGGCTCCTGAACTGCACAAAGGACTCCAGGTGGGGTCTGACAAGAGCAGAGCTTACACCTCAGTGGCATCAATGTTGACTGCATGCACCCAGGCTGGCTGCTCAACCTGACATCTCATTTTTTTTTTTACAGGTGACTACTAATTACTCCTTAATAATTTCACCAAACAAACTTGCTGGGTGATCAATTTACACAGGCTTATTGCCCACTTTCACAGTTCTAGTTTCAGAGTGTTTGCATATTTTTTTTTTCCCCCCTCAAGTCTTAATTCCTGGAGTCATGCATTTTCCTGAGACTAGAGGTTTTCAGCTTTGCAAGAGACAGCAGCTACAGAGAAACGTTGACAGGCTCATGCCTAAGGAATCATAAATGAGAATGTAAGCAATGTTCCTTCCCGTTTAGAATTCTTCACAAATCTCACTGCTGCTTAGATATTCTGATGGTTAAAGCTTCCAATTTATCCTTGGTTTGAAAAAAAAAACCAAAAAACAAAGGATAGGAATAGTTTCAAAGCAGTTTTCTTTTTCCCTGTCTGAGAGGATGGTTTCTTAACAAGGTGGCTTTCTGAGCTTGCTTCTCTATTTCACCTGGGACACCAGCAGCTTTTTAGCTCTCAAACCACAACACTTAGCTTTTGGTTGCCTCAGGCACAGCTGATTTCACCAGGTGACAGCTCCTCCTCCTCCTATCTCACCTTCCACTCAAAGTTCCTCTGTGTTAGCAACTGAGGGAGTTGGGGATGGTTAGTGTGAGGAAGAGGAGGCTGAGAGCAGACCTCATTGCTGTCTGCAGCTACCTGAAGGAACCTCGTGGAGAGGCTGCTGCTGGGCTCTGCTCACAGGTAATTGGAGAAAGAACAAAGGGGAATGGCCTCAAGCTGAGGCTGGGGAGGTTTAGATTGGACATTAGGAAAAAGCTTTTCATGGAAAGAGTGGTCAGGGACTGGAATGAGCTGCCCAGGGAGGTGGTGGAGTCACCAACCCTGGCTGTGTTTAAGGGTGGTTTGGATGTGGTGCTTGGGGCTGTGGTTTAAGACGAATCTTGTAGAGTAGGGTTCTAGGTTGGACTTGGTGATGCTGAGGGGCTCTGCCAGCCTGCATGTGTCTGTGATTCTGTGGATGTGGTGCTTGGGGCTGTGGTTCAGGGTGAATCTTGTAGAGTAGGGTTCTAGGTTGGACTTGGTGATGCTGAGGGGCTTTGCCAACCTGCATGTGTCTGTGATTCTGTGGATGTGGTGCTTGGGGCTATGGTTTAAGGTGAATCTTGTAGGGTAGGGTTCTAGGTTGGACTTGGTGATGCTGAGGGGCTTTGCCAGCCTGGATGCTTCTGTGAACTGTAAGACCAGGCAGCCTCCCTGTGTGGCAGCTGCACTGGAGGCTGGAGCAGAAAAAAAAAATGGGTACTATACTGGCAAATAAATATGTAGCAGTTGTAAACATACATGTGTATTTCTCTATATAAATACATGTCATGGTGCCAGAACCCACAGCCTATTATTTGTGGGTGACCTTTAATTAGAGGAGGATAAATGGTTACAAATGAGGACCACTGGTCTCAGCTGGTGTAACCTATTTTCTTAATTCTGTTAGCAAATCAAAAAAATGTATGGGCAGTTCTTTTTTTTCTTAGTGTAACATTTGGCTTAGATTTAAGCTGGGATTGCTGGACAAAGTGGAAAACCAAACACATAAATATAATTATCTTGCAGTGGTTTGTTTCGTGGAACCAGGTTCTGAAACAGGCAAAGCTTTTGGGATGCTGTGAGGTCTGTAAGGCAGACACTTGAAATCTAATCCTTGGATTACATCTATGGCTGCTACCTCTGTGTAATTTGATAACAGCATCATAGAAGCATAGACTGCTTTGGGTTGGATGTGACCTCTAAAGGTCATCCTGTCCAACCCTGTTGCAATAAGCAAGGACATCCCCAACCAGGTCCAAGCCTCAGCAAGTCTGACCTTGAATGTCTCCAGAGATGGGGCCTCCGTCATGGAATCATAGATCATAGAATGGTAAGGTTGGAAGGGACCTCAAGGATCACCCAGTTCCAACCCCCTGCCATAGGCAGGGACACCTCTCACTAGCACAGGTCATTCAAGGCCTT
Source organism: Eubucco bourcierii (assembly GCA_013396675.1). Classification (NCBI taxonomy): domain Eukaryota; kingdom Metazoa; phylum Chordata; class Aves; order Piciformes; family Ramphastidae; genus Eubucco; species Eubucco bourcierii. The sequence goes on along the minus strand of VWZE01020984.1, from coordinate 44,731 downwards.
GTCCAACCTGGACTTGAACACCTCCAGGGAGGGAGCAGCCACAACCTCCCTGGGCAACTCGTTCTGATGTTCCACCTCCCTCAGAGTAAAGAACTTCTTCATGGTGTCCAATCTACATCTACCCTTCTCTAGTTTAAAACCATTGTCCCATGTCCTGTTGCTACATGCCCTTGTAAGCAGTGCCTCTCCAGCTCTCCTGTAGCCCTCTTCAGGGATGCAGTGTTAGATGGGGGTACAGTTAGATGGGGTGTGCAGCGTTCTACAGGAGTGCAGTAGTCTGAAGGTCAAACTAGAGAAGCAACTCTTTTTCTTTACACCCCCAGCATGGCCCCAGGGAGGCATCAGACTTCCCTATGGACTGGGTCTCATCTGCATATAGGAGCTTCTGCTCTTTTCACAAGTGTCTCCTATGAGAAGGTTCTGCCTTCTTTTCTTGATGCAAGGTATAGTCTGTCCTGGCCTCAGTAACACCTCCCAGGTGGGCAAGCTGTGACCTTTGCTTTTGTTAGGGTCCTCTTGTAGAACAATTTGCCATTGTATATTTTTAATTTATTTTTTTTTAGGGTCACCTGGTGGAGGTTTCTTGAGAAGAAACAACCACCCCCTATGGCAGGTGGGTGAAACTAGATGATCTTTGAGGTCCCTTCCAACCTAAAGCATTCTATGATTCTAAGGGGCCAGATTTGAGTTCCTTTGAGCCCAAAAGGGAGATGCTTAAAGAAACCCTGGAGATCAGTGCCAAGATCAGAAGCAGGGAAAAGTCCACAGCAGGGACCTGTGATGCCCTCCAGGTCACACAGTGTTAGTGCTGCCCTTAGGATCTGTTAGTGTCTGGCCTCTCTGTGAATCCTCATCTACTGCACTAAGCCCAAGAGCTCTTTACCCAGTTATGACACAGAAATTAATCTTGACAGATAATTCCCTTGTCTGTACACTCCCCAGTCTCACTTCATCTCCTGCACAGGTTTTAAGGAACTGTGCAGCTCTGCAACCTCCTGAAATATATTTCCTGTCAGTATTTCTCTTGTTCTTACACTGAGCTTCCTGATGGTTTATCCTTCTGGTTATCACAGTGATATAATAGCTGAGTGTTTCTCATGAGAAAGGGGGGGCAAAGAAAAGAGGCAAGGTTAAGATATCTCTGGTTCTTGTCTTGTTTATGGCTGAAAAGACCTCTTTGCTTCAGATGTGGAGGGATGCTGATGCTGTGACTGTCATCCTGCTTATGATGGAAAAGAGGAATGGTTTGAGTTGTTTCCCAAAGGTGCTCTAACTGGATTTGCCTCATTTCCTCTGCAAGTTTGTTTCACAGCTGCATCTCTTCAGACAGGAGACTTTGTCTCTGGTTTTTGCACTTTCTTTTCTGGATGTTGTCATCTGCAATGCTGTGGAGAAGATGTGTAACTAGCTAGACAGTGCCCAGACAGAGAGGTTTGCAGTGTGCCAGCCCCTGGTATACTGAAGATGAGCTCCCAGCACTTCATTCAGGAAGAAAGGTAGACTAAGAGCAGGTGGAAATCATGGACTGGTTTGTTATGGGTTAAGCCAGGCAAGGGAGCAGGTCACAAGGGAGTCCTTGCTTTTGGATTGTATTTGCCTTGAGATGCTGTGTCTGAACTGTGGGCACTGTACAGAGCTCCAGGACAGACACAGCTGGGGACTGCAGGTGTCTTTTCTCTAACTTGTTGAAGTTGTATCATTTCTTTTGTTTTTAATATACCCTTCTTGTGCAAGATGCATTATTCTGGCTTCTATACATAAATCCTGCTCCCTGAAGAGGTGGGAAATCTCATTTCCAGGAATTTGTGGCTGTCTCAGTAAAACCCTAAGAGCTCAGGAGCATTAAGGATGATTTTTTTACACCCCCACCTCCTCCTTTCCATTCCCTGTTACTAACTCCTACCTTCAGGCAGGCGAGGTGCTCACTTGGAGCCTTCAGCAGAGGACGGGGCACAGATGTTCAGGTGCAGCCCCCTGGGACCTACACTGTTCTTCACTGCTGATGTAGTTTGCAATTGTTTTCTTTGTGGCTTCAGTCCTCTTCCTTGCTCTCATGAACCAGTTTCTTCTGATTTACATCTGTGTGGGGGCAGCTCAACTGGTTTCACAGGACAGGCTGAGAGTTGGGGCTCTGCAGCCTGGAGGAGAGAAGGCTTCCAGGAGACCTTAGAGTAGCCTTCCAGGATCTGAAGGGGGCTACAGGAAGGCTGGGGAGGGACTATTGACAAGGTCTTGCAATGACAGGACAAGGGGCAATGGGTTTGAACTGGCAGAGGAGAGATTGAAACTGGATGTTAGGAGGAAGTTGTTTGCAGTGAGGGTGGTGAGACACTGGCACAGGTTGCCCAGGGAGGTTGTGGCTGCTCCCTCCCTGGAGGTGTTCAAGGCCAGGTTGGAGGAGGCCTTGAGTGAGCTGTACTAGTGGGAGGTGTCCCTGCCTGTGGCAGGGGGTTGGAACTAGATGATCCTTGAGGTCCCTTCCAACCTTACCATTCTATGATTCTATGATTGTTTATCAAAAAGCACCTCCATTATGCTTCATTTCCTTCTGCTGCCACCCCTCTGCCCATGTTTGAATACAAGGGTATTCCTTCCCTACTCTCCAAGCCCTGGCCTCAGCAATCCATCCCCAGTTGACCCTACCCCATCTCCATACTGCCTGGACCCACCTCATAGCTGGTTGCTAGTACTTGGCAGCACACCTTGTTCTGAGAGGTGTTTTGGTTACTGATGGGTGAGTGACTTGATTCAGAGCTTGGTTTGGATAAACTCCCATAAATTGTAATGCTTGACTGTAGGTTATCCAAACTACCTGGGCCTCTTGAGACTCTAAATTGGCTTGGAAGATCCAGGCTGCTTTCTGAGATTTTGGCACTTCCTGATGCCAGAGGAGCTACAAATAGCATGGCCACAGGCTCTTGTATGAGAGGGCAGCTTCTTCTAGTTGCAAAATCAGTGAGCAGGCAAACAAACCCATTAGACCCAGTTACTCAGCCAGGTGGGAGCATGCGGGAGCTGCAAAGAGCTCTCTGGTTCCTTATGCTTCAAATGAGCGTTGCCAGGACCTGCAGGCTGGCATTTGATAGGCAGGGGCCTGGAGAGACTGTTTGTTGGCAGAGAATTGGATTTGGCACCTCAGTGTAGTAGTCTGGATGGAGGAGGGCTGCTGAGCCACAAGAAGTGGCCAATGGAGGTGGCTTTGTTAAGAAAATCTCAACAAACCCAAGCAATAATGAAGCTGTGGCTGTCAGATTCAAGTGTGTGTTTTTGCTTGGAGTCCAATGTCTCATAACTGTGTGCACAAACATCTGTAGAGTCACAGCTAATGCAGTACCCTCTGTAGAGAGAGTAGCTTTGGATGTGAGCAGTCCTTTGGCAGAGCCACACAGGTTCCAGTGTGCAGCAGTCCAAAGCCTTCTTAAGCCAGAAATCTTGTCCAGATTATTGTACTTAACAGTCACTGATGAACCAATTCCCCCAGACTTTATCTACACAGTTTTAAAACATATTAACACTCTTGATTTACAGTTATCAAGGCAGGAAGATCAATGTGGGGAGAGAGAGAAAGAGAAAATGCAGTTTACTACCAACTTCTGAAATTCTGAAAATCCACCTGTTTAATGAAAAAAATGGCCACAGGTTTGTGTAGGTTTCTCCTGCACAAGGAACCACTTATTCATAGAATCATAGAATGGTAAGGTTGGAAGGGACCTCAAGGATCATCTAGTTCCAACCCCCTGCCAGAGGCAGGGACACCTCCCACTAGTACAGGTCACTCAAGGCCTCCTCCAACCTGGTCTTGAACACCTCCAGGGAGGTGGTGGAGCACAGAAGCACAGAATGTGATCAAAGATCACATTCTGTGCTTCTGTGCTCCACCACCTCCCTGGGCAAACTGTGCCAGTGTCTCACCACCCTCACTGCAAACAACTTCCTCCTAACATCCAGTTCCAATCTCCCCTCTGCCAGTTCAAACCCATTGCCCCTTTTCCTGGCATTGCAAGACCTTCTCAACAGTCCCTCCCCAGCCTTCCTGTAGCCCCCTTCAGATCCTGAAAGGCTTCTATAAGGTCTCCTCGAAGCCTTCTCTGATTCCAGTAACTGCAATTGTGGATGGATTCCCTATGGAGTTCAGGGGTGGGATTAGAGCTTATACCTGCTCTGCCAAGTCTGTGAGACAAAGCAATCAGTCCCCCTGACCTCATGATGTCATTTATTTTCTTATCTCAGCCCAAAAGCACTGGATAAACACAATCATTTTGCCAAACACAGACATAAAATGGGAGGGGGATGAGAACCCACCCCCCAAAGTGCTATTCTCATTACAATGCAGCTCCTTCTTCCCAGTAATTTGCAGCATCCTGGTGGCTTTTCCCTTTTCGGGCTGCCACTCTCCCTCTCTCCAGCCGGATCCTGGTGTGCAGCCCTGCCTGCCCACATGGTATCACACTTCAGATGGACGTCATGAAGGCATTGCTAAATCACAGCTGTCTTGCCAAACAACTGCCTGCTCCTCTTGCCAGCTTCTTTCAGCCTCTGAAAAGCTGCAGGGCTTGTGCTGGGCCTCGTTCAAACTGAAAGGATGTGCTCAGCTGCAAGCACAAAATAAAACACAGGACACTAGAAGAGCAGTTAGGTTTTGATTGATTCTGTGAAAGGGTTAATGGGATTTTTTTTTGCCCTTCTTTCCCTCCCCCCCTCCCTCCACTCTCTAAGGGGGCTTAAAAAAAAAAAAAAAAAGACAGAGTGAGAGACCCAAGTGGACACAACTAGAACAAAGCCCTGCTTATGATTAGTATGGCTGAAAATATCCATGTTAGGCCAGGTGCAGATGGCTAATTCCCCCAGACTACAAGCCAATTTAAACCATAATTCCTGAGATAGACCACTTTTCCCAACATTAATGGGAACCAGCTGTCTCCTATTAATAATATGGATGATTACAAGAAAGAAGTGGGGGATGGAGCAGTGAAGTTAGAGAAGATATTCTTTTCCAGACTGTCTGCTGCGTCCTGCTGGGGACGATATGGAAAGCTATGGAACAGGAGTCTTGCAAAACCTGTCAAGTGAAATGCACACAGTGTCTTTGCTCAGGATGGAGTTATCTGTGGAGCTGTGTGTTTCAGTGGCAAGGTTATTTAAGAGGGCAGCAATTGTATTTATTTGGTTATTTGCTGCTGCTTTGCTTTTGCCTTCCCTCTGCTGTCACTGGGTGTTTTTGATTGGCTTCCATTGCCTTTGGTGCATTGAGCCTGGCTGTTGCTACTGAGGCCTGATTTCATACAATCACAGAATGGTAAGGTTGGAAGGGACCTCAAGGATCATCCAGTNAGTCCCTCCCCAGCCTTCCTGTAGCCCCCTTCAGATCCTGGAAGGCTACTCTAAGGTCTCCTGGAAACCTTCTCTTCTGCAGGCTGAAGAACTGTGTGAGTTTGTCGACTACATCAAAGCAGAAAGAGAGAAACCATCTGAAGTGTTGTCCTGTGAGCTTGACAGGAAATTTGTTTGGGCTTCCATTGTTGTTGCGCCAGGGTGAGCCGAAACGTGAAGACGTAGCAGTTCACAGCTTGTAATGCTGATGTGGGTTTTGTCTGTGCTCTTTTAGGATTGCTTTTGGGGAATTGCTGGAATTTCTTTGATAAAAATTGTGCTTGTTTGGAAGGAAAGGAAAAGGCCCATGGTATCAGTCATCTTGGCCATGCTCCTTGTTCCCTGTGTAGACATGATTCTTAACACATGGATCGTTCCTTTGAGTTTGACAAACAAAGCAGACTCACTACAAATGTCTCTCCTGCCCCTGCAGGAACTGAACAGAAGCCAATACTCTTTTCCTACTTACTCTACAAAGATTTTTGTAGGCTTCCTGGAGATATTTAGCTCACACAGTCTGCATTTTGTAATCCTTTTGACAGCGGTCTCTGGACACGTGGAGGGAAATCCTGATCGTGGCGTTGTGACTTTGCAAGGGTTGTTTTTTTTCTGCAGCTGAAGTGATGCATGTTTGGAACAAGATGAGATGCCCCTCTGCTCAGCTTCAGGGTGCAAAAGGCTATGAGGCCTTCCCAGGTTACATGGACCTTGTATGTGTCTCCTCCAAATGGACGACCTGCAAGGGACCCTCATTGCCTTTCTTGGTCCTCGCCCATTTGTAGGAGGAAGTGAGGGAGAAACACAGACTAGGGTTGTGATTCCTTAATACCCTGATCACTTGGCATTCTAACAGGGAACCAGGAGCCATGCTTCTTGGCAACAATTTCTCTCACTTAAGACTATCTTCTGTCCCTTTCTAGCTTACAAGAAGTAATTTTTCTAAAGTCAGGACCAAAATATTTTCTAGAACACAAACCCTTAAATGGCAGCTCTGGAAGAATAAACAGACAGACAAATAAATGTCTTTGACCTTCTAGCTAAGCCATGGAACTGAGCACATTCCAGCAACACTTTGTTTCCATTCATATGAAGAGAGACTGAGGGAGTTGGGGCTGTGCAGTCTGGAGAGGAGAAGGCTCCCAGGTGACCTTATTGTGGCCTTGCAGTATCTTAAGTGGGCTATGAGAAAGCTGGGGAGGGACTTTTTGGGATGTCAGGAAGTGATGGGACTGGGGGGAATGGAACCAAGCTAGAAATGGGGAGATTCAGCCTGGAGGTTAGGAAGAAGTTGTTCAGAATGAGGGTGGTGAGAGCCTGGAAGGGGTTGCCCAGGGAGATGGTAGAAGCCTCATGGCTGGAGGTGTTTAAGGCCAGACTGGATGAGGCTGTGGCCAGCCTGATGTAGTGTGAGGTGTCCCTGCCCATGGCAGGGGGGTTAGAACTGGCTGATCCTTGTAGTCCTTTCCAATCCTGACTGATTCTATGATTCTATAGGTCTTAGTAGCCCAACCCTTACATAAGCCACCAGAGTATCTCTCTGGGATTTACTGCAAAATAGAAAACCTCCACTGCTTGTATCCTAATTCAGAGCAGCATTTAAAGCAAATATAGCAGAGGTAATAAGAAAGATTTTGTTTATTTTATGTGTTTAAGGGGAGAATAATTGAGTTGAACAATATGCCTTTAAATAACTGGAAAAAAATCAACCTCAGCTGACAGTAGCTCAGCAGATAATGAAGCTGCTTGTGGAAGAACATGCATAATTAGAGAGTGGAGATTCTTGCTGCATGGAGTTGACCCTTGGGGGCTCAGAGAAAGCAGGGTTTGTGGCTGCTGTGAAATGCCAGTGGTCTGGTCCAGCATTCCTCTTGTCAATATGAACCTTGTGTTTTTATTGGAAACACGTGTCCAAACAAAACAGCGTTGGAGGCTGCTGCTGAGGGAAGGTGGGTGAGACAGCCAACCTGGTTTTCTGTTTGTTGCCAAAAATACCATGCTGCTGCTGCTGCCCAGCAGGCTCAAATGGAAGGGCAGATGGTAAGCACCTCCTTAGGAGAGGAATGGTTGCTCTGCTGGTGTGTACAGACAGAAAAATATCTTAGGCTGATCTGGACACTGCTTATTCTTGAATAATCATAGAA
>VWZE01020984.1:26062-37157 GCA_013396675.1 Eubucco bourcierii | reverse complement strand
ACATCTAATCTAAATCTTCCCTCTGCCAGTTTAAACCCATTGCCCCTTGTCCTGGCATTGCAAGACCTTCGTCAGCCTTCCTGTAGCCCCCTTTAGATACTGGAAGGCTACTCTAAGGTCTTCTTGAAGCCTTCTCTTTTCTAGGCTGCAGAGCCCCAACTCTTGTAGCCTGTCCTCACAGCAGAGCTGCTGCAGCCCTCTGAGCGTCTTCATGGCCTCCTGGAACCACTCCAACAGTTCCATGTCCTTCTTGTGCTGAGGGCTCCAGAACTGCACACAGGACTGCAGGTGGGGTCTGAGGAGAGCAGAGCAAAGGGGCAGAATCCCCTCCCTTGCCCTGCTGCCCACACTGCTCTTGCTGCAGCCCAGCACACAGTTGCTGTCTGGGCTGCACTCACACTGCAGCCTCATGTTGAGCTTTTCATCACCCCAGACCCCCAGGGCCTTTTCCTTAGGCTGCTCTCAGCCATTCTTCACCCAGCCTGGAGCTGTGCTTGGGATTGTGCCTACCCAGGTGCAGGACCTTACACTTGACCTTGTTGAATGTCATGAGGTTGGCCTGGGCACAGCTCTGCAGCCTATCCAGGTCCCTCTGGATGGATCCCTGCCCTCTAGTAAGTTGACTGTGCCACACAGCTTGGTGCCATCTGCACACTTGCTGAGGGTACAGTCAATTCCTCTGTCCATATCACTGACAAAGATGTTAATGCTATAGCCACTCAGAAAATGAGAGGACTCCAGGCAACTGTGGCACCCTGCCTGTACTTTGATGATGCCTAGACTGGGAGTTCATCTTGCAGTACTTCCCTTAAGGAAAACTGCTGCAGGAAGCCAGCCCTTTTCTTTCCTGGGGTGACAGGGGAGCACTCGCTGAAGACCTTCCATCATATGTGGTGTTTTGCTTCCTATGAGCTGCCAAAACACTTTAAAATGTTGTGAATTATGAATCTTGGAACAATTATCTGCATTATAGGGAAGTGCAGAAGGGAAAGTCCTAGTATCTGGTGTTTACATACATAAGCCTTTGGGGTTGCTGCTTTTCTCTTTGCTGGTTTAAAATGATTTTGTTGGGCTGTTGTTAAACACCTGACTCTTCCTTTCCCTTCCTCCCTGTCCTAGTTCCTGGGATGGTTTTATTTCATGGGTGAAGTAAATACTGTGGGGAGCTGAAGAACCCAATTTGTAATGTGCTTTAGGGACTTTCAGAATGAAAGGCAGGGATTGAAGTGGGATATTTAGTTATTAGTGTCACCATATTTTTTTTTTCCTTGATCTATCTGTTCCATCACGTTGTCAGATCTTCACAATCAAGGTCTGAGGCAGTAATGGTGAAAGCTGAAATGTGAACCCTGTTTAGGCCTAGCACCATCATATTTCTGGGCTGAACCTCAGCCTAATTGAAAAGGCAAGTGGATATCTCTGGCAAAAGAAAGCATGGCTGTCATGGGTTTCACCAAGTTCAGGTTAACACAGTTTCCATTTTAAATATGAAATTAAAGACACATTCCCTCTGTTAGAGATTTTAGGGTTGATTTACCACCACAAAATGAACTCTACAGCAGTCCAAGCTCTGGCCCTTGTGATGCTAACAAATAAGTCTCTGCTTCTCTTAACACCATCTCTCCAACAGTTGGTGCAAGCCTGCTTACAGAGCACCTTTTGGGCAGCTTGTTTCATTGTCACTATTCCCCACCACACCTGTGATCTCTTCTGGTGTATTTCCTGTTACTCTGGAGTACTTCAGCAAATGGATACCATTGGCATGTAAGCTCCAAAGGATTAGAGCTGAGTTTTGGTTCAGAGGCTGAGGGATGTGGGGTGAGAGGATTTACCTTGAGCCAAACTCCCTTATTAATTATTTGCACAGACTTCACAGATTCTTCAGTGGAATGTCAAACTCCCCCTAATCCTCATTTTAGAACTCCAATTATTGTGGTCTTTCACCTAGCCTTTTTGTGTTTCAGGCTCCTTAGTAGAACAGGATTACAGGATGTTAGGGGTTGGAAAGGACCTCCACAGATCATCAAGTCCAACATCCCTGCCAGAGCAGGACCATACAATCTAGCACAGGTCAAACAGGAACACATCCAGATGGATCTTGAAAGACTCCAATCAAGGAGACTTCACAACTCCTCTGAGGTTGTCTCATATATTCATAGAATGATTTGAGGTGGAAGGAACTGTTATAGGTTTAAGAACCATAGGGAAACCCTTGAGAGGACACTCCCAAAGTCATCTATTCCAATCCCCCTGCAGTCAGCCAGGACGTTTTCCACTAGGTCATGTTGCCCTAAACCCTGTCCTCAGGCATCTTTTGGGAAACCTTATTGCAAAATAAAAAACCCTGGAGGTGCTTAGATTGAAGAAAGAGGATCTGATAGTAGACAGCTTGAGCTCTGGATGGCTTCTTTTGAAGATCTCATCTATCAACTAGGAATTGGCACAGGCAGCCCTTGGGTTACAGTGGAATGGTAAGCACACTCCTCTCACAGAGGTGGCACAATTGTTTTGAAACTAGACAGATCTTCTGTGTTTACTATTTGGTAGGTTCTATGTTTTTGGCTGGCAGCCACACTCAAATGTGTTTAGCTTTAATTGACAGCCATGGTCAACACTGCAGATCCCAGGTAGGTACTGCTAATCCTGTCAAGGCAAGGCAGAACCAGACAGCAGGCTTGTATTCCAGCAAGCAAGAGACAGTCTTGGAGAAAGCAAAGGCACTTTGCTTCTGGGCAGCTCACCTCCAGCAACTTAGCCTCCAGTCTCATCCTCCATCCACCTCAGCACCTCTTTGTGAGCAGCCCACAGCCACGAGAGCTGTAAGTTGTTGCAAGCTGAATGAAAAACCTTTTCCAACCCAAATGATTCTATGATCAGCTTCCATGTGATAGCGAGCCAGATGCTACTGTCTTTGCATGAGACATCTTCTTAGAGCAGGGTTGTACTTTCTTGGACATATATGTATAACTCAGAGTTGTATTTTCTTGGACTAGAGACTTTAAAGCAAGACCAGTTACATATGGGCCTATAGTTTAAAATAAAAGAGACATTCCAGAAGTGCATATGGTTAGATTTATGTAGGCCACAGTTTGTACTGGTTTAGATTGAACCTCCTAGTACTTGGGAGAGAGTTTCAGCCTTGCTGTCAAGAGAGTAAAATACTAGCACAGGGCATTTACAGAAGTAAAGGGGGAGGGAAAAAAAAAGGAAAAAAAAAAAAAAGAACATATGCACAGGCTTATGAAGGCTTAGTCATGACATCTAATTAGGGACAGCAGTGATTTCTGTGAACCACAAAAATGTTAGTTTCAGTTGGCATAAAATTCCACGGAATAAGACTCATGATTATCTCTCAGTCTATCTGTCTCGCTGTCTGTCATTCCCACTCATGTGCTTTATTGTTACTGATGCATTCCACCTCCTGTTGTCTTCCTCATAAGATCATTGCTCAAGGAATTCTTTAACTTCCCCCTTATAAGTGTCCTGCATTTTGAGTAGCTGCTTAATAGAGCTCAATGCTAAAGGGACTTGCATGTACGGAGTAAAGGCTGTGCTCAGATGTCAGCGTTTACCTCTCATCCTTACTAGTAGCTTCTGCCTCTGGCAGACAGAAAGAAACAGCATCAAGTTAGATACTACCAAAAGAGGTCACTGAAGGTAGAGATTTGCTGGGCCAAAGAGAGCAAAGGAAATTTGCTGTGCCATCTGAGTGCAAACAGGACAGGACTGTTGTTCCATTGCTGCTTTGTGGAATGCCCCTAGGTGAGAAAGGAATCCAGACACTGACATGGTGAGTGACAGCTTCAGGGCATGACTTACAGAACCATAGAATCAGAGAATGGTAAGGTTGGAAGGGACCTCAAGGATCATCTAGTTCCACCCCCCTGCCATAGGCAAGGACACCTCCCACTAGCACAGGGCACTCAAGGCCTCCTCCAACATGGCCTTGAACACCTCCAGGCAGGGAGCAGCCACAACCTCCCTGGGCAACCTGTGCCAGTGTCTCACCAACCTCACTGTAAAAACTTCCTCCTAACATCCAGTCTAAATCTTCCCTCTGCCAGCTCAAACCCATTGCCCCTTGTCCTGTCATTGCAAGCCCTTGTCAATAGTCCCTCCCCAGCCTTCCTGTAGCCCCCTTCAGATCCTGGAAGGCTACTCTAAGGTCTTCTTGAAGCCTTCTCTTCTGCAGGCTGCAGAACCCCAACTCTCTCAGCCTGTCCTCATAGCAGAGCTGCTGCAGCCCTCTGAGCAGAGGGCAGAATCCCCTCCCTTGTCCTGCTGCCCACACTGCTCTTGCTGCAGCCCAGCACTCGGTTGGCTGTCAAGGTATTCCCCAGGCTCCTGGTACAACAACTGGTAGTACCTCTGCAGAGAGTCATCTTCAGAACAGCATTTGTGAGTTTGGGTTATTTCTGAGATCTGGTTTTTTAATCTGGGAGAAGTTAAAGAATATCCCCCAACTGCTCATTTTAAATGGAGGTGGAGACCTGGCTGCTCCAAACTTTCCAAGAGACATTTCCAACAACAGAGTAGATTCTTCAGTGGAATGTCAAAAAAACCCTAATCCTCATTTTAGAACTCCACTTATTGTGGTCTTTGACTTAGCCTTTTTGTGTTTCAGGCTCTTTAGTATTACAGGATGTTAGGGAATTGAAGGGACCTCCATAGATCATCAAGTCCAACATCCCTACCAGTGCAGGACCATACAATCTAGCACAGGTCAAACAGGAACACATCCAGATGGATCTTGAAAGTCTCCAAACAAGGAGACTTCACAACTCCTCTGAGGTTGTATCATCTAGTCATAGAATGGTTTGAAGTGGAAGGAACTGTTATAGATTTAAGAATCACAGAGTTGAAACCCTTGAGAGGACCCTCCCAAGGTCATCTATTCCAATCCCCCTGCAGTCAGCAGGGACATTTTCCACCAGATCAGGTTGCCCTGAGCCCTGTCCTCAGGCATCTTTTGGAAAGGTTATTACAAAATATGTTTATGGGCTGCCCAGGGAGGTGGTGGAGTCACCGTCCCTGGAGGTGTTCAAGGCAGGTTTGGACGTGGCACTTGGTGCCATGGTCTGGTCTTGAGGGCTGTGGGAATGGGTTGGACTTGATGAGCTTTGAGGTCTCTTCCAACCCTGGTGATACTGTGATACTGAAAATAAAAAACCCTGGAGGTGCTCAGATTGAAGAAAGAGGATCTGATAGTAGGCAGCCTGAGCTCTGGATGGCTGGATCCAGACACTGACATGATCAGTGACAGCTTCAGGACATGACTTCAGTGAGCCAAGGTATTCCCCAGGCTCCTGGTACAACAACTGGTAGCACCTCTGCAGAGAGTCATCTTCAGAAAAACATTTGTGAGCTTGGATTATTTCTGAGATCTGTTTTTCTAATCTGGGAGAAGTTAAGGAATATCCCCCAGCTGCTCATTTTAAATGGAGGTGGAGAGCTGGCTGCTCCAAACTTTCCAGGAGACATTTCCAAGAGCAGAGTAGCCCTATTTTCTCCTTCAACAGGTCTTTAAACTGTGCAGCGCTCGTTCATCAGCCTCAGACTTTGATTTGGCACTGCTATGTGGTGCAGATGTAGCAATCACATTTGTGAGCCTGGAACTAATTAAAAATGGAATATTTTAGATCAGTCATGGTGAGTGTAGCCAGATTTACAGGGAGAATACAAGGGAGCTTATGGAGCAGAGTGATCTAGCCTTTTAAAAATGTTCTTCCTTCAACACTGGTGCATTACTTGCAGGCCAGTGGGGTTGGGTTGGTGCTTTACAACACTCTTTCTGCACCCTCAGGCTGGTTAAAGTGAACCTTTAAGGGCACACAGACCTTTCATGCTTTGCTGTGTTCCAGATGCATGGAGAATTGTCTCTGAAATCTGCCTCATGAGGCATCAGCTTTTTTATTCTCTTTCTGAGGAGGGTTATGGTTGCCAAGCTGTCCATCACTTTAACAGGAGACAGTGAGTTAAAGGCAGTGGGGAACAGAAAAAACCCAGGAGATAGATGTGCCTCTAACCATGTGGCAACCATATATCTGATAGCTGGGGTAGGGTCAGCATCAGTAATGCTGTTACCTAAAACCTGGAGGCTTCACTGATTTCCATGAAACTTTCCAATCCTGTGAACTCCATCTGTGAGTGACTGCAGAGAGCACTTGCCTTGCAGACAGGGCTGCAGGGGCTCTGGGGAGGAAAGATTATCCACAGAGTAATTATATGGTGGGTCACCATCGTTTTCTCCTTCCTCAGCTCAATATTTTCTAGGCTTTGCTGCTGCTGGCTGCCAGCTCTGCACCTGCTCCGTGCTGAGTCAAGCTTGGAAACAAAGGGGAAAACCCTGCAACCTCTCCCGTGGTGTGATCAGGGCTCCTTACAGATCAGTGCTTTTCCCTTTTGCACCTCACCAACAGCTGACTCCAGCTGTGACTGGCAACCAGCGTGCCACACCAGTCACACACCAATTACACCACTCACCACGGTCTGGTGGGGACATTGGGTTTCTGTCATCACCGCTTTGCATCATCTGGTTGTCTCCTGGGCAGCACCCAGCTGTGAGTGCCCTGAGTCAGGACCTCTTCATGGTTTGTGGACCCTCTAATGGGCTGTTTGATTAGCTGCTGGGAGACTGCCTCTGAGCAAGCAATTAAGTTACCTAGATGCCCTGGGTGTCGCTGCTACCTGAGAACAGAAAGTTTACCTGCAGCTTGTCGTTCAGATGTGAATGACATCCTGGAGAAGAGAAGGCTTCCAGGAGACCTTGGAGTGGCCTTCCAGGATCTGAAGGGGGCCTACAGAAGGGCTGGGGAGGGACTATTGACAAGGTCTTGTAATGACCAGGATGAGGAGTAGTGGGTTTAAAGTGGCAGAGGGGAGGTTGAAACTGGATGTTAGGAAGAAGTTCTTTGCAGTGAGCGTGGTGAGACACTGGCACAGGTTGCCCAGGGAGATTGTGGAGCACAGAATCACAAAATGTGATCAAAGATCACAAAGATTCTGTGATCCTGTGCTCCACAACCTCCCTGGAGGCGTTCAAGGCCAGGTTGGATGAGACCTTGAGTGACCTGTACTAGTGGGAGGTGACCCTGCCTATGGTGGGGGGGTTGGAACTGGATGATCTCTGAGGTCTCTTCCAACCTAACCCATTCTATGATTCTATATTCCTTATATGATGCTTAGGTGGCAAAGCCTGTTTCTGGGTTTGTACACAGGAAGGTGACTTTTCCTTCCTGCTTCCCCTAAAAGTTTGTGATGTTCCTGTGTGATCTGGTGTGATCTCCTGTGTGATCTGGTGTGGGTGAACCTGCTCTGGCAGGGGGGGCTGGACTAGATCTTTCAAGGTTGGTTCGGTGGTTGGTTCGGTGGTTGGTTCTGTGGTTCTGTGGTTGGTTCTGTGGTTCTGTGATTGATTCAACCCCTCAACAAACCCAGATAACTTAGTATGGTATTATTTTTTTTTTTTTCTTTTGATCCACAAAGGCCTTTAAGATTACAGACAAACTAATAAGGTGTTGAATGCAAGTGGAAGCACTGTGCTGGGGAGGTGGTAGAGGATTGTCTTCAGCACCCTACAGGGGATGCATTTTCACCTAAAGACCCCTTGAGGTTCTGCTAAGGGCATCCAGCAAATGCCTCAGTTTATCAGACCTCCTTACAACAAAATAAACAGCAGATCAGCTTTTTGCAAACATGGCAGGGCTTGCAGTCTCTGCAAGGGGTTCTTTGCAGCATGGCTTATATTACCATGAAAATGATTTAGCTGGAACCTCTGCTCAGCAGCATGGTAGGTGACATGTTCCCTAGCTGCGGTGTATCCAAACAGATTGTTGCAAGGCCTTGAATAAACATTTTGTAAGCCTAGCTCCGAAGCAATTTACATCAAGCAGCATTTATTTCGTGGGTGCCAAGTAGTTATTGTGTGTTCTTGACAGGGCAGGCAATGTTTTCTATCAAATCTAGTGGGTACAAACAGAACACCTACTAATAAAGTGGCAGGAGCCTGGCTGAATGCAATATTTATGGCTCATGCATATGAATGTCTCATAGATGGTTTGCTTATAAAGAGAGCATGAATTTAGTGGCAAATGTAAGAGAACAGGCTACAAGGCCAAGTGTAAGGTCCTGCACCTGGGTAGGCACAATCCCAAGCACAACTCCAGGCTGGGTGGGGAATGGCTGAGAGCAGCCCTGAGGAAAAGGCCCTGGGGGTCTGGGGTGATGAAAAGCTCAACATGAGTCTGCAGTGTGAGTGCAGCCCAGACAGCAACTGTGTGCTGGGCTGCAGCAAGAGCAGTGTGGGCAGCAGGGCAAGGGAGGGGAATCTCCCTCTTTGCTCTGCTCTCCTCAGACCCTACCTAGAGTCCTGTGTGCAGTTCTGGAGCCCCCAGCACAGGAAGGACATGGAAGGGATCTCATCTAGTTCCAACCCCCTGCCATAGGCAGGGACACCTCCCACTAGTACAGGGCACTCAAGGCCTCCTCCAACCTGGCCTTGAACACCTCCAGGCAGGGAGCAGCCACAACCTCCCTGGGCAACTTGTTGTCTCACTGCAAACAACTTCCTCCTAACATCCAGTCTAAATCTCCCCTCTGCCAGTTCAAACCCAATGCCCTTTGTCCTCTCCTTGCAAGACCTTGTCAATAGTCCCTCCCCAGCCTTCCTGGAGCCCCCTTCAGATCCTGAAAGGCTACTCTAAGGTTCCCTGGAAGCAGTCTCCAGGCTGCAGAACCCCAACTCTTGTAGTCTGTCCTCATAGCAGAGCTGCTGCAGCCCTCTGAGCATCTTGGTGGCCTCCTCTGGACCCACTCCAGCAGTTCCATGTCTTTCCTGTGCTGGGGGCTCCAGAACTGCACACAAGACTCCAGGTGGGGTCTGAGGAGAGTAGAGCAAAGAGGGAGATTCCCCTCCCTTGCCCTGCTGCCCACACTGCTCTTACTGCAGCCCATCCAAACATGAATGCTGCAGAATGGAGATGGAAATTTCATGAGGAGAGGCTTCTTTTTGAGTGTTCTTGCTTCTTTCTGCTCTCACACAAATTAGCAGAGTTCTAAAACCAGCTTCCAAGGCTCATTTCTACTGGCACAGCCACTATTGATCATGTCCAGAAAAGGGAATGGAAAGACACAACAGAACTGGCAGCAATCCTGAGCTGTGGAGTTTGGATTAAAAACCTGATCCAAACTTTGCTAAAGAACAGGAGGTTGGGTTTTGGTTTTTGTTTGTGTGTGTGTGTGTCTGGAGGTTTGATTTAATCTCCTGTATGTGCCTGCAAAATCCATAGTGCTGCAGTATGTCATTTTTTTTTAATGGGTAAGATCTCACCAAGATGCTCACCTCAGATCTAATAGGAGATTTTTAACGTGGGAGGAGAGTGGTCTGAGCAGCAGCATCAGCATCTGCCAGGGTGATCTGGGTTGAGCATCTTGGTGAGGAGATTTCTAACATGGGAGGAGAGTGGTCTGAGAAGCAGCATCAGCACCTGCCAGGGTGATCTGGGGTGAGCATCTTGGTGAGGAGATTTTTAACATGGGAGGAGAGTGGTCTGAGAAGCAGCATCAGCACCTGCCAGGGTGATCTGGGGTGAGCATCTTGGTGAGGAGATTTTTAACATGGGAGGAGAGTGGTCTGAGAAGCAGCATCAGCACCTGCCAGGGTGATCTGGGGTGAGCATCTTGGTGAGGAGATTTTTAACATGGGAGGAGAGTGGTCTGAGAAGCAGCATCAGCACCTGCCAGGGTGATCTGGGGTGAGCATCTTGGTGAGGAGATTTTTAACATGGGAGGAGAGTGGTCTGAGAAGCAGCATCAGCACCTGCCAGGGTGATCTGGGGTGAGCATCTTGGTGAGGAGATTTTTAACATGGGAGGAGAGTGGTCTGAGAAGCAGCATCAGCACCTGCCAGGGTGATCTGGGGTGAGCATCTTGGTGAGGAGATTTTTAACATGGGAGGAGAGTGGTCTGAGAAGCAGCATCAGCATCTGCAAGTGAGAGGGGTCTCCAGCCATTGGAATCAGGGAGGCAAAGAGTATTCCCAGTCTTGAACATCTTGAACATCTCCTCTAGATTTTTTTTTTCCAGGACAGTCTTGACTTTTTGTTTAATTAGCTGGGGCAGGTACAGTGCTTAAAACCTGACTTACAAACTTTCTCCTGAATAAACTGGGAAGTTTAGTCAACATGAAGCTTTTGGTCACATTCTGATGAATAATTTCCCAATTTCTGAAGTTTTGTGCTTTAAGTAAGTTGCAACTCATCAAAATGAATCATTTTCAACCAGACATTTGCACCTGGAAAAGCATTTATTTATTTTTTTTTGAACATTGACTATTTGGTGGCTTTCAGTTTTAATCTCTTCTGTTTTCCTCCAGTGAAGAAACAGAAATATTAGCATGCAATTGAGCCAAAACAACACACTCACCATCATTAAAACCAACTAACAAGATATCACACTGCACACTTTGCAGAAACACAACAGATTGGCAATTCCTTGTCCAAACTGTATCATTAAATACATTCCAGTAATGAGCAGCTCAGCAGAAAAAGGCCACAAATAAAAATCAATATTATTATAAATATCATTTGTCACAAGCAATTTGAAAAGCTAGGGCTTGATCCAAAACAATTGTTTTAAATTTATATGCTCATATGTTCTGGAAATAATTATGATGGACTATTTTTAAATTAGTAGTGCACAAAGGAGTTTCTGAGAATCATAGAATGGTAAGGTCGGAAGGGACCTCAAGGATCATCCAGTTCCAACCCCCTGCCATAGGCAGGGACACCTCCCACTACTACAGCTCACTCAAGGCCTCATCCAACCTGACCTTCAACACCTCCAGGGAGGGAGCAGCCACAACCTTCCTGGGCAACCTGTGCCAGTGTCTCACCACCCTCACTGTAAAGAACTTCCTCCTAACATCCAGTTTCAATCTCTCCTCTGCCACTTCAAACCCATTGCCCCTTGTCCTGTCATTGCAAGACCTTGTCAATAGTCCCTTCCCAGCTTTCCTGTAGGCCCCTTCAGATCCTGGAAGGCTACTCTAAGGTCTCCTGGAAACCTTCTCTTCTGCAGGCTGCAGAGCCCCAACTCT
>VWZE01020982.1:85814-105080 GCA_013396675.1 Eubucco bourcierii | reverse complement strand
GACAGGCTGAGAGAGTTCAGCTCTTCAGCCTGGAGAAGAGAAGGCTTCCAGAAGACCTTAGACTAGCCTTCCAGTATCTGAAGGGGACCTACAGTAAGGCTAGGGAGGGACTGTTGACAAGGTCTTGCAATGACAGGACAAGGGGCAATGGGTTTAAACTGGCAGAGGGGAGATTTAGACTGGATGTTAGGAGGAAGTTCTTTGCAGTGAGGGTGGTGAGGCACTGGAACAGGTTGCCCAGGGAGGTTGTGTCTGCTCCCTCCCTGGAGTTGTTCAAGGCCAGGTTGGAGGAGGCCTTGAGCGAGCTGTACTAGTGGGAGGTGTCCCTGCCTATGGCAGAGGGTTGGAACTAGATGATCCTTGAGGTCCCTTCCAACCTTACCATTCTATGATTCTATACGTTCCCAGTTGTTCTGTGTTTAAGGGACTGTCTCAAATACTGATGTCATCCTCTCTGAATCAGAATCTCTTCAAGTTTGAGGAACAGACAACTAACTCTTTCAAAATGATGGGAACCATTACATAATTACATTCAAAAGGGAAATTGGTTATGAGTGTTAGGCAGGTACTCAAATAGGTTAGGTTCTGTTACTCTCTTCATTAATGAAAAATGTGACATAAAAATATGAGCGCCATTATGTGATTATCTGTTTCTGTCATCTAGCTTTAATAATTACTCACTCAAGAAAGAAGGGAAAAAAAGAGACAACATCTTTATAGAACCTCTTCTGTTGTGATTTTAGATTGCTGTTTAAACTGAGTGACAGGTTAAAGTGTTTAGACAATGTATAATTACCCAGTTTGTCAAGCTGAAATCCAATCTAGTGCTGGGGAAACAAAGAAATCTAAACAAAATTGGAGGCAGGTTTTAGAGGTACTGATTTGCAATTGTATCTTTACAACATCCTAAAGTGCAAACTCTCCCCATTATCTCAAAATTTAGGACAGAGACCTTTTCCCCTCCATTCCCACCATCACTTTTCCCCATTCATCAAAGAACCCAAACGTCTTCATTTCTCCACAAAAAGTATGGGAATGCCATGTGTGTGAACAGAGCTGTGGTATAGGTTTTAACCACAGCATTTAATGTGAGAGCAATAAAAATTATTTGTCCTGTTTGAACAGATTACAACAGCATTCAAACAATTAAGACTTTTTAAATCAATTACTCTTTTGATGTTCAATTAGTTATATTTTGACCTTTATACAAACACAATTTGATTAAGCGCGGAAGGTACAGCACCTGGATTGACTAAAAACTTTCCAGTGTTCTGAGGAGGCAACATTATCTTTAGTTATAAAACTAAAATAAGTACCTTGAGATCTAATTGTATGCCAATGTTCAGAGGAAATCAGAAAAACAAATATGTGTTGTTCTATATTGCCTTGTATTGTATTCATTTTCATGACTTACATGCTGCTAACCCTAAGACCAATTCTTATATACATGCTTTCTACTGTGAAAATCCTCAGTAATAATCAGCTTCCAAGGCATCAGTCTTTCGACTATCAACATGAAGATTTAGAAATATAGTAACTTTCCTCCCTTTTTGTATCTGTTGTGATGGGAAATGTACTTCATGCAGACCAAAATCTGGCTTCTAGCCTACTAGATCTAATGCTCTCTGTTAATCTCTATATGCACCATTAGAAGTTGTTGTGAACATCTATGGAGATTCCAAGGTCAAAGCCAAGGAAATAAACTACTGAAATAATTTTTCAAATGTGTAGGAAACAAAAAACTGTGTATGGATGACTTTGTTGTAACATGCTACTTCAATTCCTCTTTTTTTTTTTTGTCTCCTGCTTTGTTGTCCCAGTAAATTTCATTCCTTACAGCATTGCTCTGCTTAATTTTTACACTCTTGCAGTTGCATGGTATGTTTCACTGGCTTTGCCTATCAAACCCATGAAGTTATCCTTCATTGGTCCCACTCACAGCTGCATTACTCTCTCCTATAAACAAGTTTAGAATAGGACCAGATTCATGATCAAAACTGCCACCAAAACTTCCTGAAAGCTGCTACCACACATCACCTTCTGAATATTTATGGAGTGAAAAGAAAAAACAAACATATACACTAATTACAGCATTTTTCTGCTTTGCTTGGGTTAATGTAGAGCAATGTGAAAATTAAAACCAGACAATCAGTTGTTACTGTTTAATGTTTATAAGAAAAACCAAAAATACTGTGGGATAAAACCTCAGCAGGCAGAAAGCGATTTGGTATGTTCCTGTTTGATTATGCTAATCAATTTCTTTCATACTTTGTCCTTATGTTCCTTGATATCCTTTCGTTCTTGTTCTGCCCACTGAAGAGTAAAAAGCACCCTTCAGCTGAAAAGCCACTCATCACATGAAAACTGGTGCCAAGCAGTCAATTGCAAGGTTTAATTTTGCTAAAGTTTTGGATAATTAGTAACTCTGCTAGTCAGCTGGCTTTTGATACATGAAATTATTTCTCTGTTTGACAGAAAAAAATTTCAGCTTTTATTTCTTTAAAAGCAGAGTTTCTCACTATCAGTCTTTGCAAGGCATATTTTCTTTTGCCAAAACGTGAAAACCACTGCAAGTAAATTAATTTTAAAATAAAATTTTTAAAGGACAGAATACACACAGGTGCTTGAAATACTAAAAGCAGGCAATCTATCTTTTCAGCACCTTTGTGTTAGCCCTCACTTTCCTGCAATAATTTTCCTTTCTTGTTTTTAACTCTATGTAATCAAATGCAATGCAAAGGAATCTGAAATTAATGTAAATACATATTACAAAAGCGATAAACAAATCTTAAGTAATTTTTCAAGCATGTCAACACATAAATTAAAATAACAGAGCTCTACAAAGTGTTTATATCTCAGTAACATGGGCACAAGAATATTACCAATTCATGCACACTACAGAATTTGTTACTTCATCAGTGCCATTATATTTTTTGTTCACACTTACAGATTGCATTTTTAAGATATAAGTATCTTGGGTTTTTTTTTTCTTTTCCAGGGTGTCAATTTTCTTTTCCAATCTGACAATACAAATCAAGGAAGTGTTTTCAACCTTGACAGAACAAACTCCGTCTAAGCAAATTTGAAGGCATTTGTGTGTAGGACCATCAGTGTATTTACTAACACATTCCAATATTATAGCACATGTGACAAAATGCTTGCATTATGAAACCTGAAAGTTTAGAGACTAAGTATGAGAAAGAATACTAACAGAGCTGCACCAAAAATAAAATTGTCCCTTTATGTCTAAACAAATAATCACCAGGACTTTGGTTTTTATTTTGAAATCTCTTTGGCAGTAATATTCCTTTCTGTGATGATATTACAACCAGTTTGTGTCACTACTGAAGGGTGTATTTGACTACAACATAATCTTCCCTGTTTCTACTGAGTATTACAGCTTTAAACATTCGTGTATGAAGCAACATTCATTATCTTACTCTTTTATGCCTTATCCAATTTTCCAATAGATCCTAATAGCTAGAAAATGTCACCATAATTTTGTCCTGAAATGATTAAAACATATAAATAATTCCAGATATATAGTTTCATTTTATGGTTAAATCGCCAACCAATATGGTTAAACAGCCAGCAGAGTCCTGTGCTGCATCAAGAGCAGCGTGGCCAGCAGGGCAAGGGAGGGGATTCTGCCCCTTTACTCTGCTCTTGTCAGACCCCACCTGGAGTACTGTGTGCAGTTCTGGAGCCCTCAGTACAGGAAGGACATGGAAGCGTTGGAGCAGGTCCAGAGGAGGGCCACTAAGATGATCAGAGGGCTGCAGCAGCTCTCCTATGAGGACAGGCTACAAGAGTTGGGACTCTTCAGCCTGGAGAAAAGAAGGCTTCGAGGGGACCTTAGAGTAGCCTTCTAGTATCTGAAGGGGCACTACAGGAAGGCTGGGCAGGGACTATTTACAAGGTCTTGTAATGATAGGACAAGGGACAATGGGTTTAAACAGGCAGAGGGGAGATTTAGACTAGATGTCAGGAGGAAGTTCTTTGCAGTGAGGGTGGTGAGGCACTGGAACAGGTTGCCCGGGGAGGTTGTGGCTGCTCCCTCCCTGGAGGTGTTCAAGACCAGATTGGAGGAGACCTTGAGTGAGCTGTACTAGTGGGAGGTGTCCCTGCCTATGTCAGGAGTTTGGAACCAGATGATCCTTGAGGTCCCTTCCAACCTTACCATTCTATGATTCTATGAAATCGGTAATTTTTTACTAATTCTGTTGAGGGCTTTTTGTTGACTTTTTTCTTTTCTTTTTTTTTAATTTTTTTTTCTTCTTCTTTCTCCCTTCAACGCCCCTAGTTAACATATAGATGTAAACTGCTCTTTTCTTGTCTCTTGGTATCATGCATCTCAGAATTTGCAGTTAGAAGTAATAAATGTACCTTTTTAAAGTACAGTAGAAGTGGAATACTCAACTAAAAAACACATGCTTATGTTTGTGGTTCATTCAAGTTTTGTGGAAAGAGGGAAATATCTCCAAAACCAGGACTGACTGTGAGAATAATGTTTGGTTCTAATACAATGTGTAACGATACTTTTGTGCAGCTGTTTAAGAGGGACAGGGTACCCTGTTTGTTAGCCCCATGCAGGATTTTGAAGTGCTCAACTCTATCTGAAAAGAATAAGGTTATGTCTTTTTGCAATACTGTACTTTTGTTTGTTTTTCTCAGGGAGGAAGCAAAGTGTGCTAGTCATGGTGGCACAGCTCTTCTGGGGCATGAGAGTAGTGTTGGCTTTGGGTACACCAGTTTGCTTACACGAGATTGATTGATTGATGTAGCCTCCTCTTGGATGCATACTTTCTTCTTCATGGTCATTCCTAGGGCAATACCACCATAAAGTGTTGTCCTCGTGCCAGGCCAGTAAGGAACACAGCTTCTTTCCAAGAGAAGTAAATCAAGACATGTACAAACATCCTTTGATGGGAAAGTTTAAAAAAAAACTGAATGAAAGACAAATTAAATTTTACACAAATCATTCACAGAAGACCTAATATTTCATCAGAAAAAATGTCACTAGTGTATCATATTTGAGAGGACAAGATTAGATGTGTCTTGTTCTTCTGGCTGAGAAGGCCGCCTGCCTGTAAGGAATACATAGAGGGTTCATTTCAAGAAACATAAGATGTCATTTGTGTGTTTTAAAAGGCATGCTGCAGAAATCATGGCCCAATGTACATTTGCACAGCACTGTAGGACACCCTCATCAGAGATATCATCTGTAATACTAACCAATATCTCTACCAGAACTGTTCAGCTTGGCTTCTTGGAGAAGGCACAACCCTCCAGGGGGGGATACATGTGCCTTTCTGGCAGAAGAGCAAGGATCTGAGGAGTTTATCCAGGTGAAATGGTAACTTGAAAATGTACCAACCCACAGCCTCAAACAAAACCAAACAAATTGCGTAATTATCTTTTGTTTTCTACTCCTCAGAAGTGTACTTGTCATGCTCAGGCTGGTTTGAATAGTGGCTGCTCTTCTCCTCAGATTCCACATACACAGACAAAGCTAAGAAACCCAGTTAAGCTATTGAAGAAAACAGAGAGAGAGAATACATAAGACGAGAGTGACAGATCTATGTCATCCAGCCTTCATGTCTGTACAGTAAACATTGGTTCTCTCGGTTTTGGTGACTTGTAAATGAGAGAGAAGCCTGAAAAAAAAAATTTGGTTTAAAATTATCTTTTCAGGCCCACTTCATAGAATTGTAGAATCATAAAATGGTTTGGGTTGAAAACTCCCTTTGAACACAATGTAAATGGAATATCAGTGTCAATATGCAAACCTTAGTGAGGGCTCTTCTCATCTAGGTAGCATATGCTTGCTAACGGACATCTATCTTACAAAAGAGGTTAAGTTCAGATGTTCAGAATCTTGAAGAGTAAGAGGAGATTAGAAACTCTGAACAGCTACTCATATTTAATTACAGCTACCTTTCAGAGAGCATTTGACAAAACTCTAGTATTTCTATGCTTATTGTATTAAAAGAAGGTTCTACCACAGCTAAAGGATAAGGCATATCCGTTTATTTGCCTCAGTTAGTTAAACAGTCTTTATTTGTATAAGTGTTAGAATGAGCTCACAACGAATGGTTGGTACATTTTTTCAGGAGCCTGAGAACAGATAATCTGAACAATGGCAATGAATCACACCTGAACAATAGCAACGAAAGAGTTCTCATGAGCACATACTGGTGTTTTAAAATGAAGCTGCAGATGTGACTGTTTCTTCTGATTTTTAAAGCCACTGAGGTACAAAATTGGAATAGGAAGATGCCATCATTAGAAATACAGATGGTCACACAAACAAAANCCAGTGCCTCACCACCCTCACTGCAAAGAACTTCCTCCTAACATCCAGTCTAAATCTCCCCTCTGCCAGTTTAAACCCCTTGCCCCTTGTCCTGTCATTGCAAGACCTTGTCAATAGTCCCTCCCCAGCCTACCTGTAGTGCCCCTTCAGATACTGGAAGGCTACTCTTAAGGCATCCTGGAAGCCTTCTCTTCTCCAGGCTGCAGAGCCCCAACTCTCTCAGCCTGTCCTCATAGGAGAGCTGCTCCAGCCCTCTGATCATCCTCGTGGCCCTCCTCTGGTCCCGCTCCATTCATTTCTGAAACCATGATATAATTACTTATTTCTGCTGACATTGAGAATTTTCTGTAATAACAGCAATAAAAATATCATATATGTGAGGAAAATATGGTCAGCTTTGAGCCTACAGTAAATGACAGATATCTTCTGTCCAAGAAAACATTTCTTGTTTTTTAAAATGTGGTCTTTACCATGTCTGCAGATTTTTCTCTATTTGATTATGATGTATATGCTTATCTCTGCTACTGTCCAGTCCTCTTTTACATGATGTCAGATCCCATCCCAAATATTGATGTTTCAATTTCCTTATTAAAATTTCTTATTCAAATTTCTTATCAGATATAAAAGTGATATTACTGTCAAGGGGAAATACAGCTTAAGGGATAGTTAGTGGCTACCAAAGCAACCCGTAATGCATATATATGTATATATTTCCAGTAACAGGATTTCATCCTGAACTGCCAAAAAAGGGAGGAAGGTGAGGGCATCAGGAGATTTGTGTTCATGTCGGTTCTCTGTGTGCCTGTCTGTGTTGATCTGTACATATACATGCATGTGTTGCACACTTGCATCCAAGTGCCTGTGCTTACCAGGGTTATGTGGTCAGTCTTGTTACTGGATGGATCTGGAGCATGGACCTGCAGCAGCCTTCCCTCTGCCAAGAGGCTGTTGTAATCGGCCCTGCTTAGCACAACATTTTTAAGATTAGGTTTGAGATATTTTAATGATTTTTTTTTACATATGACTAAATGAATCGGTTATCAACAATATAAATATTGGTGTAGAAAGATTTTCATGCTTATATTTACTAGATTACTACTAGATTTTAATATTTTTTTCCCCCACAGAATTCAGCAGTACAAATTCGACTCAGTTGCTTTTGTTGTAATTTTTTAATGTATTGGTAAAAAAGATGCAAAAAAATATTTTTTTAATATTTAATGTGGAGGAGAGGATAACAGTAATGATGATCCAGACAGGCAAGAGGTACAATACAAAAGTTCAGCAGCCAGGTTTTGAGAAGTATATATTGCATTGATGCTTCTGTCATACTTTTTTTTTTCCTCATCATTTATATTTATGAATGAGATGCATCAAGACAAACAGGTTTTTGGTCTTAATTCAAACTTAAAACAACCAAGAAGAAATAAATGTGTCACTGCATATTTGAGAAAGGAAACAGACTGTACAGACAGTGTGGTGGCTTTTATATAACTAATATAAAAGTCTTTCTGGTACTGTGATGATCTTTGGCCAAGAAGAATTTCCTTCATTTCCTTCCAACTGGTCAGCCATGATTCAACACAGGAAAAATACAAATAGAGTGTGCTCTAGAGCACTGTGTGACATTATATCAATGCCTTAAAAGTCTCCAAAAGTGGTGATCTTTCTGAGAAAAAAAAAAAAGAAGTAATGTGTAATTGTTTCAAGGACTGTCTACTCTGTTTCTCCAAATCATCATCTTTCATTTCACTCCACTTTCTCCCATTTCTCACCAAATATCCAGGCAATAATAAAGGCCACATCCTCAGCTTGTGGAAACTGATACCCCTCCCCTATTGTCTGTGATACACTCCACAGTGGTGACAGAAGTCCATGCCCTCTCATCTCTACTTCAGACTCTGCTGAATATTCTTTCTCCTGGAAAACTCTTCATACTTGATTTTGCCCCTGCCTTTCCATTCAGATGGTCTTGTCACAAGCTGAGTTGAATCTGCTGATGATATTCAGTATCACTCTGCTGTCAGGCCAACTTCAAAATAAAAGTGATGGTTGGAGCAAAGTATAATGACAATTAAAATTCAGATTGTAACATAACAGGCTCCCTGTTCCAGTTGTTGGTTCTGGTTTCCGGTTTTAGGCTGTTGGTCTTTCCTGATGGGCTGGCTCTGGCTTTGGGGGTGGGGGAGTAAGTTGCTGGCTTCTGCTACTGCTTCTGCATTTTACTGCACTTTTCTGCAAATAGCCTAAGGTAATTGTGCATGGTGTTATCTAATTTCCAGTTGTCCCACTTTGGGGCCATGAGCAACCCAGGACTGGAGGGCAGAAATGACTCTTACTCCTTCTGAAAAGTAACAATGAAGATGCTGCACACCAATTGGAAGTTTAAAGAGAGATTCTATTTACATAAAAGGCAATTGGGTAAAATAAGTACATCCGCAAGCTAAACTAAGTCTATCAGACTAAGTCCATCTAGAATCCTCCACCCTTTCCACCTTCAGTAGGCCTGAGGGTTGGCTGAAACTGCCCTCCCCAGCTTAGGCCTGCAAAGCCTCAACAGGCTGCATGGTGCAGCACAAAATTCGCTGCCAACCACCAACCATCTCCCACACACAGACCATGAGATAAATGGGGATGTGCACTCTTCCCGGAGAGAAGTGAAGGTAGGAAAGGCAGGGAGGAGGAGAGGAGCAATGTCAGCCAGGCACTGCCTTGTAAGCTATGATACCAGAAAGCAGAATCAAATAACAATATTACAATACCCTGGGACACCAAAGTCCACCCTCTGGGATGGACCTCTGTCCGTATAGTTTTCTTAAGGGGATCTGGAACTCCCTCAAACTACCACACCAGTAAAACTCTTTATCTCAACCCAGAATTTGGGGTGGTTTTGTTTTATTAATTCATCTCCCACCTGTGTAGGGGAGGGCACGGTATGATGGTATGATAACCCAGGACAGTCCATATTTGGCATCCAGCTGAGGCATGCAGATTGAGCTGCCTTAACTAAGCAGATTTTGGCAGGAGATGAAAGGGTTGAGATAAGGAGAAGCAAGATAACAAGAGGATTCAATTAAGGCTTGAGGCTTAATGCGCTCACTATTGTTCTGAGTGTCACCTTAGGGGAATGGCTTAGAGCTGTGATGTTGCTTTGTTAGTTACTGGCATGCCAAGTTTTGTCCAGATCTCTCCTAAGAATACTACTAGGAGATTGTTAAGGGTTTAAGAACTGGGATGACTGAACCATCGAGTACAGTTGANGGGCTCCCAACCACCTTCCACCTTCTTTCCACCCCTCTACCTTATCCCAGGGTTTGCCTTACATGCAAGGTGAGTTTGGAGGATCGGCCAGGGGGATTAGAAGTGGAGTGGTTAGTTAGGTTATTCAGCAGAGAGAAGGCAGAAAAAAGCTAGAGAGACCGAGACGCTCTGAGCCTGAGTGTCTTATCTATGTTTGCGTTCTTGTTCTTATACATCTCAGCAAGCCTGTGAGTGAAGCAGACATCACCACTGTTTTCTTTCCACAGTCTATAATATAATTTTCTCCATTAAAATATTCAAATTAGCCTCAAACCAGCACAACAGTCTTCCAGGGACTAGACAGCCCAGGAGGTAGACACCAGAGCAGTGTAACCTGTGTTATTTCACTCCAATCAGCCTGCATCTCCTTCAGTACATAAACTGGCTGCATAGTCAGTTTCTGCCCTGTTTCCCTCTCTTGCTCCCAGGGCAGACTGCTACCTGTCCTTGTGCTTTTTCAGGGGAGGCTTTTTGGCCTTGAGCAGCCTGGCTAATTTTTACTGCATCAATCAGGCGAGGGTAGGGAATAATGGGAGGAGAGATATTAAGGCCTGGATTTAGGCGTGTTTGGGAGGAGGCTTTGGAAAGCTTTGGCCTGATACTGGATAATTGTGAATGTCAGTGTGTGTGAGAGAGTATAAGCAAGTGCCTAGGCTGGTGATCACCTCTGCGGGTTTGGAATTTCACCCCTGAGCAAGTGCAAAATCCTGACAAAATGGTGACATGTTTGGAAAAAGTAAGTTGTTGGCCCACCAGTTCTCAAGAGATACAAACCACTGCAGTGTGTTTGGGCCTGACCTATCAAGCCCTTCTCAGCACTGCCCAGAGTGCTCAGGGGCTAGAGAAGGTCTCTGGGCCTACAGACAGACCAACAGACATGGCAGGGGTACCAGACAACAAGCCTGTGCCAGTGTCAGCTGCTCCTGTATGGAAAAAGCAATATACAAGGAAAGCAGCAACTCTGGCAAAGGATGGGGATGAATCAAGGTCATCAAAGGAGGAAGAGAAGGAGCAAGGGATGTTTATTCAGTTGTTATCCCCAGCATTGGAAGGTGACCGAGAGCAAATGGTGGATGAAATGACTATCAGGCCCCAGCAATGTGAGGGAAGTGTCTCCACTCATGTACAGGCCTGTGTTTCAGTTGCAAAGCAACTGTCCAGTAAAGTCAAACAAATCCAAGAGAACATGTTCCCCACCTGTGTGGTCCTGTGTTACAGCCATGAGGATCAGACACTTTCCTGTCCAAGGGAGAGAATTTTGAAGGTACACATCATGGTGCACCCTCTGATTTTATTTGCATGATCATGGGTGGGGTATGAGGAAGTGGGATGGAAAGCCCACTTCAGTCCTAGCTGCTTAAATACATGAATTATAAGGAAACTCTCCTGCAAAGAACATTTCCCCTATTTCCAGTGGAAAGTCACTCAGACTGTGCTAGACCGGGGTGGAGTTCCATAGCATCTGTGGTGAGAAGTCTTCTGTGTACTGCAAAGCAATTTCATTTTGAGTGAGACTGGACAATGAATGAGGTATTATGTGTGTTGCTTGATGTTCATTGCAGCTGAGCATGACTTCTGTGGTATGGAATAAGGGATGCACAACATGATGCGTAAAGTTGAATCTGCTGATCATAGCCAATATCATGCTGCATTCATGCCAGTTCCAAAATGAAAGTGCTGGCTGGAGCAGAGTATTATGATGCCTCAAGTTTACATTGTAATGTGAGAGGCTTCCTGTTCCAGTTGCTGCTTCTGGTTTCTAGTTTTGGGGTGTTGGCCTTTTCCATTGGGCTGGCTGTGGATTGGAAGATGGGAAAGCAGGTTGTTGACTTCTGCTGCTGCTTCTGCATTTTGCTGTACTTTTCTTCAAACAGGCTAAGGCAATTGGTCACTCTATTTTTTGTTTCTAGTGAAGCTCTTTATCTTAACACAGAATTTGGGGTAGTTTTTTGGTATTAATTTCCCTCCCATCTGTGTTGGGGGAGAGCAGGATGTATTAACCCAATCCAGGTCTATAGTAGAGCAGGGGTGGACCTAATTTCAGCTTGATCTCAGAAAAAAAAAAATAAAAATTCAACACTCTTTACTCACACATTTACAGTTTGCACAACCATTGACAGGCAACAACTTCCCTATGGTCACTTTTACCTTCACTGTTTTACCTTTAAGAGGGTCTGGTTTTCCATAGTGTACCTTCCAGTGTTTCCAGTAGCTGTTTGGCTAACACACATTTGTACTGCTTAAAATAGTGATCCGCTTCTCCTCAAACCAATAATCAGGGTAGGCCCTCCTCTGGAGACAATTTCCTCTGAGCTAAGAGCTTTGCTAACATCTTTCAGTGCCCATTATGTACATACTGCTGGTGAGATCCAAGTGCCAAGCAATGTTCTCCATCTTCACTCAGGTGTCTCTTCCCAAGTATTCTCAGTGTCTTGGCACATACTGTTCCCTGCACTGCTTTTCACAGACTCCAGCACTGACTTCTGCATACCTTCCTTTCTCAGGTCTCTCTGTGTGGTGTTTTGATTTTTCTGTCATATTTGTGAAATTAGGCTACTGTCTGAATTTCTTCTATGTCCATCTGGAAATAGGCATCTTTTGCTCAGTGGATGTTAGTAACTAAACTCCATGACTCCTAGTGCTATGCCTATGGCTTTTGGCCTCACAGATACTAGGAATGCTGTTGTCTTTGTTTTGGACACTTTGTTGGTTCTCCTTCCCATAACAGTAAGAGTCCAGCTCTACTAGTGACAACAGAATTAAACTCTTCCAGGATTTCATTTATTTTGCACTTTGCCTAATAACATTGTAAGTACACATCCACTCTGCAGACATTGCTGTATTTCTCAGAATGTTGTGTTACAAGTTCGTAGTTCATTTTGTGTTCTGAGTTAATTCAAAACTGTTACGTCCTTAGAGCTATAACCATTGTCAGGAATAAGGATACTTCTGAGTTTTTTCCACTCAACCAGCAACCACTGCTCCAAAATACAATATGAAGCTGTTTAAACTGCATTTCTAGATTTTAAGCTCTGCTGAGGGTTTTAGTTGTTCTGGTTTTTCACTTGAACTATTTTCACAGTTCATTTTACTTCTGGTACCAGGTGTAATTCAGTAACCATTAAAAAAAGGAAGGCTGACAGTGTTCTGCCTCATTAGGTGCCTGGAGGAGCAGCAGTCTTTGGCAAGCCTGTCTGTGTCAGCTGTGGCAGCCTCACACTGCCCATTCCATCGTTACAGCACAGCAGTTCATGTAGCTGCCCAATTACCTGAATTATGAAACAGACCCAGGTGAAAAATAACTGTGCAAGAGAAAACTGGTTAATTTTCAGATGCATCAGTACTCTGAGATTGTGGTTTTTCCCATAGTTCTCCAACATCTGTGTTAGCAAAGCGGCTGCAGCACAGGGCCAAGCAACCATGAGAGAGAACCGATTAAGAAGAGAATTTCCATGATACCTCAGCCCAGCGACTGAGCTCTGCCTGGCCTGAACCACCACAAAATTCTAGAGACAGCTGCCATTGTACTGATTTGGCTTAGGACCTCTTCCCCACAGTAAAGAGGTCTTGTTGGGGTGCTCTGTGATGCATGACTTAACCACTACGTGCCTTGGATTTAGGGAGGGAGACAGAGTTGGGAATATCCACCAGGAGACATCTAATTAAGTTTCTTAAAAGATCCTTAGGACCACACAATTCGAAGGACTTTAGGGAAGTCATTTGGCAATTTAATGAGATGCCTACATGGAACAGTCATAATAAGCCTATATAATTCTTGTGAAAACCCAGATGCAGTATTTTACAAATAGGTATTCAAACACAAAGATATTTCATGCTTTTACCCATGGCTATGTTGTGTTTTAACTTTCAGAAACTTTAAATGAGAAAGGTACATTTGCTGAAAAAGCAATGAATCACTCAGGCTGAACTTTAACACCCATTCAACATTTAATTAGTTGAATTAGAGCCACTTTGCAAGAGAGTCAATCAATTCTCTAGTTTTAGCTGCCCCAATGGTTCTGAAATTTGATGATGTTATCATTACTTCAGAGCAGACACTCAGCATTTTAATAAGAGCATTTTCCTCGGGCACTTTAGCTTCTAAACAGGAACTATCATAAGTTAAAATGTTATCTGGAAAATGCACACGCTCCTGGGCCATCAATGTGTCCACATTTCACAACTTTCCTAGTAGACTACTCTTGCTGCTTTCACATGGATCAAGAGAAATACCATCAACCACTGTTATGTGCAGAATGAGAAGACAATTCTTGAGAGAGAATTTGAACTGAAGTAATACCTTTGCAGAAGAAGCTCAAAATGAATTATTAAAATTCACTATTCACATATGAATAAATGGTGAGATGAAAGAGAGTCCAGAATGTTTAAGCAACCCTTCAAACAGAAAACAGATTAATACTATGCTACTTTCTTCCTCTACATTAAGCAAATACATCTGATGTTCCATAGGAATACTGTTAAGTAAAGGCTAGAGATACCTGTAAAATTTGAAGCACACCAGATTAAAGGATACATGCACATACAGAAAACCTAAATTGGCTTCACCTCTGACTACTTTCACTATTTCCTTGGGAAGGGAAACAGGGGCTCTCAGAGCTCAAAAATTGCTTGATCTGACTTCTAGACTCTTTGTCTTGCTGATAAATGGTATTTGTGCTGCTGGATCCCTGCTCCTACTGCACGGCATTAAGAAATGGCTCAAGAGGTAACATCTTTCAGGAAGTCATATGATTTCAGGTTGGAAGACATCTTGAGATGCAGGCCAGTTCTGGGAGAAATCTAGATAATGCCTGTAACTCCCCTGAGTTCTGGGTGATCTGTCTTTGAGCATCCTGTCTTTACATAGAAGGAAAGATGTGACTCTCCTAAGGCATTTTATATAAATGAGGTAGACTGTGTGGAAGAAATGCCAATTTATCCTTCTCAGCTGACACTGTCCCTCCCACCTCTCTCTGGTACAGTGATGGTCATTCAGCTAGAGTTCACATTTTGTTATCTTGAAATATTATGCTTGTGCTTTCTTGAATGACTGCTCCTACTAAAAGATGACATAGTTCAAAAGCACTTGAAATCTTTTTCCACAATTTTTTCAAACCTTTTTAGTGCACGGTTACCATGGACAAAATCACTTTTAGAAGTGAAAGTTTCAGAAAACCAGAGTGAATTAAAACAAATATTTTAAATTAATTGTTTATGTGTGCCATGAGCCAACACAACTTTAACTGACGTGCAGACAAGCTTCATTTGTTGGACTATTGCAGCACTGCCTTCTTATCCATGCTTAGTTTTGAGTATTTTCATACTTGATAGAATTGTATACATGTCCCTGTCTCATGTGTTTCAAGCATATTCTTCTCTCTGGAAATTAATTTTCCAGATAGATATCAGTAAACTTCAGAGTTCTTGGAAAACAAAAAGACTCATCATTTCCCAAAGTTCAGAGAACACTTATTGCTATTCACCTCTACAGCACCCTATGATTTAAGCCTGTTATTTTTAACCTTTAGGCAGATATTGAGAATGGAGAATAAGTACAAAAAAAGGGAAATGTGATGAGCCATCCCTGAAACGTTGCGGTGACCCGGTGTGACAGTTTAGCTCTCAACCACTGTCTGCAAAGGACAGGTCAGAGGTGATTTTTATGCATATGCATTTCAGTTGCTGTCATTGGAATTACTGCAGCAAAGAAGGAATTATAGAACTGGGCACCTCAAGAGACCGAAATATAGTGGAACATGAGCTAGAAGATTTGCATGGAAATTTGAGTGACAAGAAAAAAAAAAATAAAATTGGTTGTGCAGCCAGCAGAGAAACTGCTGAGAACAGAGAGGCCAGATATAGACAGACATTGTAGCTTTTATCACTCTTTAGAAGATAATGGAATTCTCTTAATTACCACAAAGGTATAATTAGATTTTACTGGTTAATTAATTTGTATCTGTATCTTGGCAGTATTAATATTTCCTCAGATGTAAAAAAAAAAGCTTGCACAGCTCCCATTGCCAGTTACGTTCACGGAAATGATGGACTATATCTTTGATAGTATTAGCCTTACAACATCCCACTGCAGGACTTACTGGTATTTCTCTTTTCCTTTGTGAAATGCAATCTAACCAAAGTTTCCTTTTGAGTTTTCAGAAGTTTCAGGTCTATGATTAGTAATTTAGGCCTAAGTTAATAGCCTCTACCTGCTTCGGAAAAGATGTTAGAATTGACGAGCCTGAATTTTTGAGTTCCTCTCCTAACTCTTGAGTGATGTTTGGTTTTTATAGCACTTAAGCAAAAGGTTACAAACCCCATTAAGCCATGCTAAGGTAACACACAGGTGTTTTTTGGCCATTGATTAGCTGCACCCACTACTTCTTGTTATGTCCCTCATCAGTGTCAGAGTCTACCAGATATTTTACATTGGATAAATAAACTTCCTGAGAATCATAATAGGCAAACATGATAAAAAGGAGACGAGACCATGAAAATGAAGAAAGAGATATGTCACTACAAAGTCAGCTCTTCAGTCACACCTCTAGGCAAAGCCATGCATTTAGATTTGATCTACACAGAGTATTTTCTTCCCCTCCCAGCAAATGCTTTGATATCAGCACAGTGACCCTGCACACACTAAAGTCAAGCCCCAGTTTACACAGATCAAGACCTCATGTTAAAAATATACCAGTTTTTGGAGAGGAATGATGACAGCAAGCCATGGGCACAGTTCAGAGGAAATCTAATTCTCCATGTTAAATGTCTTTATGAATTGTGTCTCGTTCAGTTTAATGCATTTGTCCTTCACATTTGTGGACAAAACTTTAAAAAAGAAAAATGAAAACTAAGAAATGGAAAAGAATATTCAAGGTACTGGAACAACCAGACTGTTTTCTCTTTCACTATAGGCATGAGATTTAGAAGAAAATAGCATGACTGACATGAGTAAATTTCCTTTCCATTTTCTTGCTGTTAAAGGTTATGAAATAGTGCATTTTAAACCAGCACATTCATAGTAGACTAAAATCACTTTTCATGCAGAGAATAATAAGCGCCAAATAGTTTATTATTTTTAAAGATTTAGATGTAACCCTGGGGGGAATATTTGTACATAAAGGTATGAGCAAAAGCAATTGATGTAAGAGGTTTTTACTTCTTTTTTTACATTCCAGTCACTTTAGGATGCTTATATGCCATGGCAGCCAGTCAGAAGTCAATAGGCCAGATCTAGAGTTCATAAAAATCAATGTAGAGTTTGCAGAACCAACCCACTTTAAACTTGCTGGCTACCTGACCCATGAGCTGGGTAATGGGTTAATATGATCTCACCCCTTCACCCCCCACCCACTGATGGTGCATAATGGAAGGGAGGTGGAATTTTAGTTAAAATATGCAATTATTTGCTACTCTATTTCAGGGGTATCAAATTATACCAAGAGACAGGGGAAAAATAAAAGGGAAATACCTGATCACACTCATACAGGTACCCTCACCAAACAGCCACACAAACTGAAATTGGAAAGAAAATTGCAAGCACCCCACTCTGGCATTGGAACAACAAACTTTACAAACTACATAATACCCTCCAAGTCTCACAAATCCTGGCAAGGCCCATTTCTGTCATGCAGCAAACATTGCTAAGAATAATATAGGAAACAATCTGCTATGAAAGTCTTGTATTTTCTTTGTTTTGTTTATTAATAATCACTTTAGCTTTTGTTTTCTGCAGAGTCTTCCTGGTGTGTGTTGGTCTTGTCAGGTCTGTCTCCTCCTGGGAGAAGGCAATGGTGAGTTTGTCTCAGTGACTTGATGAACACAGCCCACTTCAAAGCCAGGGCTGGCAGCCATGGCAGTGGTACTCTAAGCAGGAGCATACTCTCCAGGAAGGACAGAATGTCCAGCTGCAGAATGTTTAAATGCAGTTCTCCCAAAGGATACATGGATTAGCTGCTCTGTGGTACTGAGCCTACCTACCAGGGGATGGAGTACTCTGTTAACCAGTAGGGACTTTCTTAACATTAACATGGCATTTTGAGCTGCCTGAACAGCCTGCAAACCTGCACAGGCAGGTGTTGCTTATACCACTCCCTAACCCCAAACCTAGACAGGTTCTAGGAACATGCAGCAAAATCATAGAATCATAGAATGGTAAGGTTGGAAGGGACCTCAAGGATCATCTAGTTCCAACCCCTTGCAATAGGCAGGGACACCTCCCACTAGTACAGCTCACTCAAGACCTCATCCAATCTGGCCTTGAACACCTCCAGGGAGACAGCAGCCACAACCTCCCTGGGCAACCTGTTCCAGTGTCTCACCACCCTCACTGGAAAGAACGTCCTCCTAACATCCAGTCTAAATCTCCCCTCTGCCAGTTTAAACCCATTACCCCTTGTCCTGTCATTGCAAGACCTTGTAAATAGTCCCTCCCCAACCTTCCTGTAGGCCCCCTTCAGATACTGGAAGGCTACTATCCAGTAGACTAATGCAGACTAAGACAAGTTTCAGAAGTATTAGATTACAGCTTGTTTTCTTTTTATTTTTCTGCTTTGACAAAGAGACCACATTAAAAAAAAAAAAAAAAAGGTCAAACCTGGGAATATGTCTTTTTAATCTGAGGAAATATTTCAAATCAGGCATTTGAAAACAGATCTTCAGTGAGAAAATTAACTTCGGTAATAAAAAATTAAAAATACTAAAACCAGTTGTGTGAAGCAGCTATTATTGGTTACAGAAAATAAATATTTATATAAATTGCAATTTTTTTTTATTTAAGAAAAAAAATTAATAACTATGAAAATTGTTTATTAATGTGATATGTCTCCAGAAATCCTATTTACAAGGTTCAAATACACGGTTGGGTGTTTACACACATGGAAAAGGTGCAATTTAGAACAATTTAGGAAACTAACAAAATAGTTTAAACTTTTGGAAAGAGAATCTTGTGCCCTATATACCACTTGCCCTCTAGGGGGACCCAAGAGGCTCCTTTCTGCTAAAGCAGGAGGCACAATAGAGTAACTTCAATTACAAAGAGTATTTGCTCACAAAATAGTACCACTGGATTTCCAGGACCATAGAGATTCACCAATCAGAATGGCACTGTGCCAAAATTGACCATACTAGGTGAAGTCAGGAGCTTGCTTTCCCTTATTTGGGAAAACGTAGGCCATGTATAGACAAATCTATGCACCTCGTTTACCACTGCAAAGCAGAATAAATCTGAGTGAGATTTATTGGAGATTGGGTGTCTCCAAGCCTTTTGCCTTCTCCCCCATGCTCTTCTCCCCACTCTTCCCTGCAGAGGGAAGGGGATCATGGGACCATGCCTGGGAAAACCAGGATATGTATCAGGCCTTCCACGACATCATCTCTATCATTTTGAGAATTACATTGTCAGAATCATGGATGTCTCATCTCTGGTAAACCAGTTCACTTCTCAGGCACTCTCTGTAGTTCTTGAGAGTAGGGGAAGTCATTCTTGAAAAAGCATAAAAGCTGCTGGAGCAGCTCTCCTATGAGGACAGGCTGAGAGAGTTGGGGCTCTTCAGCCTGGAGAAGAGAAGGCTTCGAGGGGACCTGATAGTAGCCTTCCAGTATCTGAAGGGGGCCTACAGGAAGGCTGGGGAAGGATTATTTACAAGGTCCTG
>VWZE01020982.1:52544-85769 GCA_013396675.1 Eubucco bourcierii | reverse complement strand
TGACCCCATCTGGAGTACTGTGTACAGTTCTGGAGCCCTCAGCACAGAAAGGACATGGAAGTGTTAGAGAGGATCCAGAGGAGGTCTATGAAGATGATCAGAGGGCTGGAGCAACTCTCCCATGAGGACAGGCTACAAGAGCTGGGGCTCTTCAAGCCCTTCAACCTGGAGAAGAGAAGGCTTCGAGAAGACCTTAGAGTAACCTTCCAGTATCTGAAGGGGGCCTACAGGAAGGCTGGGGAGGGACTATTTACAAGATCTTGCAATGACAGGACAAGGGGCAATGGGTTTAAACTGGCAGAGGGGAGATTTAGACT
The DNA here is from genome assembly GCA_013396675.1 of Eubucco bourcierii. NCBI lineage: Eukaryota > Metazoa > Chordata > Aves > Piciformes > Ramphastidae > Eubucco > Eubucco bourcierii. The sequence goes on along the minus strand of VWZE01020982.1, from coordinate 85,452 downwards.
GGATGTTAGGAGGAAGTTCTTTCCAGTGAGGGTGGTGAGGCACTGGAACAGGTTGCCCAGGGAGGTTGTGGCTGCTCCCTCCTTGGAGGTGTTCAAGGCCAGGTTGGATGAGGCCTTGAGTGAGCTGTACTAGTGGGAGGTGTCCCTGCCTATGGCAGGGGGTTGGAACTAGATGATCCTTGAGGTCCCTTCCAACCTTACCATTCTATGATTCTAATGACAATATATGGCAAAAACATCCTTGGAAACAGTTTCTAATTTTGTCTCCAGAAACAAAGCATTGGTTGGTCTTGGATTAAGAGGACATTATTTCCAAGAATGTTAGATGAATTAAGCCAGCCTTCTTAATACACTCCATCAAATGCAAACACAAGTTTGCTTTTCTGTAGACACACTGTAGACACTACATTGTAGTGTCAGAACAAAGGAAAAACCATCCCTTTCATTACTATCTGCTCTCATGTATTTCAGAAGCTGTGCAAATTTGATGGAAATAGTAGAAAACCATAAAGCAAAATAAAGGGATTCACTCACTGTTTGGATAGTGGGAAGAAAGATCTACTTACCCTTAGTAATACTTTGCACTTCATTCTTTTATGCAGCCATGTGCCAAATCCTCCTACAAGAGCTTTAACTCTGTTGTCCTAAAACAGGGTTTATTGTAATTCATAAATATATACAACATCCTGTCAGCAGAATACACTTTTAACAATACAGATTGTTATTACTATAGAAGTTATATGTTTGTGTACAAAGAAAATTACATTTTATGGCAGACATCTTGGCCTATCAACTATCAAAAGGCTTTTGCTACATTCACATATATCAAAGTCAGACAGGTTTTGTAATCATTTTCTTATCCCTGTGTTCTTCCAACATTTAACAACAGCAAATTATTCTGAAGATATTGGAAGATGTGCTGAACATTTTGGACATTTTATGTATCCAAGGGTATTAAGAGAGCTTTATTTGGGGAAAGACTGTAGATTTAGATGCTTGAATAGAAATTGCATTATAAGCTATCTGTAGCAAATTGTGATTTATGTAGTTTGAAAAATGAAGTTCAAGGAGCTACAAAAACTGCTGGCAGAAATGAAAATAGGACCAAAATTATATGTATACATAGGAAAAAGATCACGTTGAAAACTCAGTCATATTTTTGCCTTCAAATTTCTGGCACATATGGAAATCACCTCCTTTCTGCTGTGGGTTTTGTTATCATAAATATCCTGTACTAAGTTGTAGCACTCTAAGTCACAGAGCAGGTTGCTGTTTCATAATATAATACTGAATAGTTATCTGCTATTCCATCAGAATTTGACAAACTAAATGTAAGTGGATTTTAAAGCCTCAGTTCAAGAAACAAAGACAAATGTCTTTGGCTGTCTTCTAGATATCACTGTATTTTTTCAAAGTTATCAGCTTAAATTCACCCTCAGAGTAAGTCAGCTGAAGTCAGCAGTATTGTAACAGAATGAGCTTGTCTTAATGGATTGAGGTCAGGATAATACTTAGTTCATAGAATCATAGAATCATAGAATGATAAGGTTGGAAGGGACCTCAAGGATCATCTAGTTCCAACCCCCTGCCATAGGCAGGGACACCTCCCACTAGTACAGCTCACTCAAGACCTCCTCCAACCTGGCCTTGAACACCTCCAGGGAGGGAGCAGCCACAACCTCCCTGGGCAACCTGTGCCAGCATCTCACCACCCTCACTGAAAAGAACTTCCTCCTAACATCCAGTCTAAATCTCCCCTCTGCCAGTTTAAACCCATTGCCCCTTGTCCTGCCATTGCAAGATCATGTAAATAATCCCTCCCCAGCCTAGTTCATGACGTATCTCACAGAGCAGGTTTTCAAATGTGGTTCAATTATACCTGGAAAACACCTTTGACATTTCAGAAGCTGGCCCTTGTATGCCATAAACTTATTTTTGACCAATTAAGCCAAATTCTGCTTATTGCTTAAATTCCTCACCCATAGCACGACTGATTAGAAAGTTACATCCCAAGATGATTTTAACTTAAAAGTTTATATATAGAAGTAATAGTCTACCAACAATGGTGATACAAAGTATCATCACACTTTCTTCTTCTTTAGAACAATTCCAAAATGAGCCCAGGACTTTCAATAAGTAGTAAAATAACAGGTCTCTTGTTTTTTTTTCATCCCCCATTGGTGTTTTATTTCAAAACAGGTGTGTATCTTACAAACATCTCCCATTTATCACAGTTTTTTTGTCACTATGGAGTAATTTCTCAGATCAGACTTGGAGTCCATTTGCAGGAACTGAACTGGTAAATATATGTTGCAAATGTACCTATGGTGGTAGGCCTAAATAGGCCAAATATGCGTCCTGGCATGTCTGGGCATGGTGTCCCTCGTTTCCCCTCCCTCTTCTGAAATGGGGAGAGATGTGGGGAAAAGGACAAAGGTCTGGAGCCACTGAGTCTGAGGACTCTTGCTTGCCCAGACTTGTTTTGCTCCTCTTTGCATCCCGTGCTAAACAAGATGAACACATTTGGATTGTGCCTGCCTCGTGCAAGGCCTATGCTTTCCCAAATTTGGGTAAAGCAAACCTCTGGCTTCATCTAACATGGTTAGTTCTGGCAGAGTGCCGTTCTGATTGGTTAATCTCCATTGCCCATTGGAGCAATTAGGACTCAGACAGTTGATAAAAGTAAGCCAGAAGTTGTAAACAACTTACCTTGCCTTACCTTGCTTTGCCTTGCCAAGCCTCTCCTTACCAAGCCTTGCCTTGCTATACTCAGCTTTGCTGCTATACCAAGCTTTGATGTTTCAAGCCTCATCTACCTGGAAACTTTGCTGTGCCTCAATTTACCGTGAGAAGCACAAGTGCCCTTCACAGGGTAGGCAAGAGTCTTTGCAGTCAGGTCCATGTCCTTCGTGTGTTGAGAATGCCAGACTTGGGCACAGTACTCCAGATGAGGTAAGTAAAGTGGCAGAATCACCTTTCTCAGACTTCTGGCCACTCTTTTGATGTAGCTTAGTATGTGATTGGCTACTAAGATGGTTTAACTGTCATAAAGCATTGAACTTATTTTCACAGCTACTCATCATATTTAGAGATATTTTGGTTTAATGCTTTTGCTTGACTCATCTTTTCCCTTTTGTTGCCTAAAATAGGGAGAATTAGGAAAGATACAGCATGTAAAAATGAATATCTGTTTTTTAAAAAGGGTACTGAAGTGAGGGGAATGAAGATGCATTTCTTTAGATGTTCTCTGAGCAGTCGTGGTCTGGAATCCTGCTGGCTTTTTGTTCTGACTGAACTTTAAGCATTAGCTTCATGGATAAGCGTGTACTGTGCTTCATTTCACTTGAAGTTCAGGCTGGGAGCACAAAATAATAAATATCAAACCTGTGCTGGTTTGAGGCTAATTAGAATATTTTAATAGAGAAAAATTACACTATAGGCTGTGAAAGGAAAACATCATGATGTCTACTTCACTCATACGCTTGCTAGAGAATTGTTTGGGAATACTAACCAAAACAATAGATAACGCAGTCTCTGTCTGTCGCTTGCTGGAACAGGAGCTGCTGGTGGGATCTAGCAGCTTCTGGGCTCTGGCTCCTCTGCTGATTAATCCTCACTAACCACTTTTCTTCTAACCCCCCTGGCTGATTCTCCTAATTTACCTTGCACGTAAGGCAAATCTTGGGGTAAGGTACAGGGGTGGGGAGAAGGTGGAAGGGTGGTTGGGAGCCCCTCCTGGGGTCTCTGATTTCTGGGAGGGGAGTTGTGTTGCTGTATTACCTTTTACTTGTATATTTCTGTAAATATTCTGTATATAGTGTAAATATCTGCTGTACATCATGCTGAGCTGTAAATAGAGCTTCATCATTTAACTTCCAGCTGACTGAGTGCTAGTCTGGGTCATTTTACAAAGTGTGGGGGGGTGGGGAACTCCCAAACCTTCACAAAACCTTTTATCCCTGAGACATTCCCTCATTTTATCAAAATGACATGATGTGTTCAATTAATCTCTGCTTTACACAGCTAAAATGGCCTTTGGATTATCATATTTGTCTTCTCACTGGCTGTTTTTATAATTTTATTGGTTTGGGGTTTTGGTGTGTGGTTTTGTTTGGTTGTTTTTTTTGTTTGTTTTGTGTTTTGGTTTTTTGGTGTTTTGTTGTTGTTGATTTTTTAGTTTGATTTGGTTTTGGTTTTTTCTTTGCTTTTTGGTATTGTTTGGTTGGTTTGTTTTGGTTCCTTGGAATCACGGATAATAAAACAGTAACTGACCCTTGAGACTAACCTCTGAACTAGCTATATCCTACCTCAGCAGAACAAATGGAACTTTATGCCTCTTTTGAACTTTCTGAGTACCCCTGAATATGCATCATTCTGCCTGGTGCACTTTCCACATCATTCTCTTTTTGTTCTTTTTATGAGAAACATTTACCTCAGTTAGTTATTCCAGAAGCCCCAGACTCAATATTTTCCAGATCATCTACTTGGTCACAATTTATGCATATTCTTAGTGCAGACTGAAATTACTTTTCTTTCCATTAATTTCATCTCGCATCCCTCTGTTGCAGTTCATTGTTTCTACTAAACAATTTATTTCTAACATATTCCTCTTTAGCATTGCTGTAAAAGATGTCAGGAAAACTCCTTTTTACATTAGGCTCTTTGGCTCTTGTTCCATTTTGCCTTTCAGGACCGCTTATATTCTGAACATAAAAGAAAGTCTTTTCCATTAGTACCATATAATCCTTTTTTCCTGTTGCTTCTAAGGCATGAGGCATGCACTTTAATTCCTTTTTCTCTCCTTTCGATCTCTGCACATTCGTAGTCCTGCTCTCCCCATCAGTAAACTTGATCTTGTATTTGTATTCCAAAAGTTCGTGGGAAAAAATTGCTTCTAAGCATATCCTTAACTTAACGCAGAATCATAGAATCATGGAATCATAGAATTGTCAGGGTTGGAAGGGATCTCAAGGATCTACTAGCTCCAACCCCCTGCCATGGGCAGGGACACTCTACTCTAGATCAGATTCCTCAGACCTCCATCCAGCCTGGTCTTAAAAACTTCCAGGGCTTCTACCACCTCCGTGGGCAACCCGTTCCAGTGTCACGCCACCCTTACAGTGAAGAACTTCTTTCTAACACCCAATCTGAATCTACCCACTTCTAGTTTTGCTCCACATATATGTATAAACATTTGTATATGTCTTGACAGACACGAAGAGGTTGTTGGGTTGTTTTTTTTTTTTTATAATGGAACAGCTTTAAGACAGCTATAGTATGCTGAACACCTTACTTCAATTTGTCTTCATATGTTCAAGAATGTAGCAAGGGACTAGCAGGAACTTCAAAATGAAGTATGCTGCACGGTGTAGAAAATGACCTAAAGACACCAGTATATAACAATATCCATACGCTGTCCACAGAGACTGCCCAGACTGCTGCAGTATAGTCTGGAACTACAGATGCATAACGAAGCAGTCAAATCGAAAGGCCATCTGAGATTCAGAAGGGGTGTCTCATTATTTACACACTACCATCAAGCTATTTGAATAACCCTGGGCAGCCCATTCAGTTTCAGAGTTTCCCATCTCATTTTCCAGTGTTTCCTCAAAACAAGTAGTGGGTAGGACTCTTAGAAGTCATTTTGTTGCAGTTGTCCTGGGCATTTCACAATTTAACCCATAATTTCACATATGGTTATGGAGTGAGATCCCCAGTGTTTTCCCCTGTCTGCCTTTTGCAGCAGCTTTATTCTGCCATCCTGCCACCACAGCAAACCCTTTTGCTGCTGAACACTATCCCTACCAGGGAATGGCCAGTTTTAAGGAAGGTATCCACCAGAGTGGCATGCACTGTATGCCCCAGCTTCATTGGAATGTATAGGTCCTGCTACATTCATGAAATGTGACTTATGCAATTGCAGATCTTTCTACCCAGTCAAGCACAAATGGAAGGAGAGAAATTCTGTGAAAGTAATTTGTTTTCACTCTTAAGACTCTCACATCCATCTGAAAAATCTTTTCAGAGAAACTGTCGAACACAAAAAGCCTGCTGATGGTGTGTTAATACATGCATATTATTGATCTCCTTCTGACATGCCTCATAGTACTCATGGTGTCTGAGGTGTACCAGCTCTCTATTACTTAAACTCTGAATATTTACTGTAAGCAATCAGAAAGGCAATGAATTTTAACAATAAGAGCTGCATTAATTTTTAAATTAAATTGTTAAACTTTAAATTCCTTTGCAAATTTGAGAAAACGCTGGGAACTTATTTCTGCTTCCTTACACATGAAGTACTGTCTGCATGATAAGTTTCTATGTGATCTGAAGAGGGGTGAACATTCCCTGGTGGGTCTGCCCTAGTATTGATCATGCTGTTGATAGTGTTGGTTTTGACAGGCTGAAGATTTCACACAGGGAACATCCTTTAATAACAAGAAAATTAAATATATGTGTGTGTGTGTGTGTGCGCATGTGTGTGTCTATTATTGTGCTATTCTGTTGTGTTCTCAGAAACACAATTCAACCTCAAGATGCTCACTCAAGAATCTGGAATATTAGCCATAGTCCTTTTAACATGTACTCTTCACTAAGAATGCAAACAAAACCACAAGAATACAAGAGAAAACTGCTTATGAGGTTTCAGGAAACTTGGGTGAAATATTACTCAGGGCCATACCCCATCATACATTATTGTTCTTCTTGGTGCTATTTTCTATTCTGCTACAATCATTTGAGAAGTTTGCACTAGAATCCTATACAATTTTCAAGACATAGTAAAAGTATTACAGAGTAGTCTGGTGATGTTTTCTGTTTTGCTCTTCATCTCCTAAATAATTCCTGATTTTGTATTTGTTTTTTCACTGGAAATGAGTAATGCAGTGACCTTTTCATTTTTGCAATGCCCAGTTCATGTTCACAATGAGCAGAATTAGCAGAGTAGTTGTTATACTCTGTGAATCTTTACATTTTGAAGGTTTCCTGCATGAATTATGCCAACTAAAGATGGATAATTACACAAAAAAAGGGTCAAAAATCTATGTGTACATAAATACATAAAAATTGAGGTTAGAAAATATTTATCCAAATAATTTTGACACAAGATATTTTACATGGGCTGAGAACATACTCCTAAATTACATGAGAGCATATTTTCCCACTTATGATACCACTATATCATAAGCAAACACAAACCAAATGGAAAGATAATTACTATTATTTATTCCCGTTCATGTATTCTTCATCTATGCAGGAAAAAGTCCCAAGATACCAACACAGTGTTGTCTAGTATACAAAAAATGTCAATGGTAGAGACTCTAAGCTGTATCTGTCCAAGAATCCCCTGCAACAATCATATAGAATCATAGAATCATAGAATCATAGAATGGTAAGGTTGGAAGGGACCTCAAGGATCATCTAGTTCCGACCCCCTGCCATAGGCAGGGACACCTCCCACTAGTACAGCTCACTCAAGGCCTCATCCAACCTGGCCTTGAACACCTCCAGGGAGGGAGCAGCCACAACCTCCCTGGGCAACCTGTTCCAGTGCCTCACCACCCTCACTGGAAAGAACTTCCTCCTAACATCCAGTCTAAATCTTCCCTCTTCCAATTCTCTCAATTTCTGCAGTAAAACTTCTTTCATCAAATAAACCTGATTTTTCCCCAAAGCGAATACATCCTATATGCTGAATAAATGGGTTAAAAATGTAATTTTTTAAAACTCTAAAAAATAACTGTGATGTATGTACCTGAAGGTTCACTTCCTGATTTTGGTGTGTTTATACATCTGCATGCTTTCAGTGATCGTATGAAGATTTTCCACTTTTAGGATTGTGGACATGTCCATGTGTGGATCTGTGTCAGGGTTGGAGGTGTGGGAGTTTCTGTGCATGTGCTTTCCCTTCAGCTTCCATTACATGGCTCTGTTCATCAGTAAAGTTGAAATCTTGATACACCCTCTTCTGAATATTTACACATCAGTCTCATGACAATATACTATTTTCTGAAGAATCCTGTATCATTCAGAGTACTCTCCTGGGAAATGGGGGTTTTTTTGTGTATTGTGAAGTACTGTAAAATGGATATAGATAATACAAAATGTGAAGTGTGAAAAATGTGAAATCATGTAGACAGAGATCATTGACCTAGAAGCTCTTCAGCCTAACACTTAACATAGTCATGATGGTCGCACCCAGAGAGTGGTGATCAACGGCACAATGTCCACCTGGAGACCAGTGCCAAGTGGTGTCCCTCAGGGGTCAGTGCTGGGACCACTGCTGTTTAACATCTTTGTCAGTGACATGGACAGAGGAATGGAGTGCACCCTCAGCAAGTTTGCAGATGACACCAAGCTGTGTGGCACAGTCGACTTGCTAGAGGGCAGGGATCCATCCAGAGGGACCTGGACAGGCTGGAGAGGTGGGCCCAGACCAACCTCATGAAACTCAACAAGGCCAAATGTAAGGTCCTGCACCTGGGTAGGCACAATCCCAAGCACAAATCCAAGTTGGGTGGTGAATGGCTGGAGAGGAGCCCTGAGGAAAAGGACCTTGGAGTCTGGGTTGATGAAAAGCTCAACATGAACCTGTAGTGTGCACATGCAGCTCAGACAGCAACTGAGTGCTGGGCTGCATCAAGAGCAGTGTGGCCAGCAGGGCAAGGGAGGGGATTCTGCCACTTTACTCTGCTCTCGTCAGACCCCACCTGGAGTACTGTGTGCAGTTCTGGAGCCCTCAGCACAGGAGGGACATGAAAAGTGTTGGAACAGGTCCAGAGGAGGGCCACGAAGATGATCAGAGGGCTGGAGCAGCTCTCCTGTGAGGACAGGCTGAGAGGGTTGGGGCTCTGCAACCTGGAGAAGAGAAGGTTTCGAGGAGACCTGATAGTAGCCTTCCAGTATCTGAAGGAGGCCTACAGGAAGGCTGGGGAAGGATTATTTACAAGGTCTTGTAATGACAGGACAAGGGGCAATGGGTTTAAACTGGCAGAGGGAAGATTTAGACTGGATGTTAGGAGGAAGTTCTTTCCAGTGAGGGTGGTGAGACACTGGCACAGGTTGCCCAGGGAGGTTGTGACTGCTCCCTGGAGGTGTTCAAGGCCAGATTGGATGAGGTCTTGATTAACCTGTACTAGTGAGAGGTGTCCCTGCCATAGGCTGGAACTAGATAATCTTTGAGGTCACTTCCAACCTTACCATTCTATGATTCTGTGATTCTATGATTCTGTACTAGGGACAGTTTATAAGTTATTTTAGTATTTTAAAATACTAAAATAGTTGTATTTTCCTGAACATTCATCTTCAAAAAAAGTGTTCCAAAAAATGACAGAAGGATCTGTATAATATTTCAGTGCTGCAAAAACTAATGTGTTCAGTCAGATCATGAGATCTTTAAAACTCACTACAAGACTAACACCATATTTTAATATAAGGCAGGTCCAGAGGAAGTATTCAACTTCTATCATGTACCAATCCTGGCAGATGGGCCAGTTTTTGCCATTTTAAATGCAGTTGTGCCTTTTGTGAACTGTGCATTCTGCTCAAGGAGATATTAACCAGACTAATTAGACTGCTGAGACATAGTGTTTCCACTACCTATGTTTTTATCTACCATTATAAACTTTATATCGAGATATAAATTAAGACTTCAAGTGTTTCTGTTTGCTTCTCTGACTCCTTGCCTGAGGCTCTCTTTAATTCTAAGGTGTCTGTTGAGTTACACAAATGAAGCAAGTGAGAATGCTACCAGCTTTGATATGATGTTTATTTCTTCATGATAATGAAAAGGTTTCTCATTTTTTATGCATATTTCTGGTGGTTTAAAAAAAAACTGCTATCAATGTATTGCTTTAAGACAACTGTGATGGAAAGGCTTTTTATTAAAACAATATTTTTCTCTGCTTTCAAGATTGGCACTTACATCCTCTAAATCTGACAGTTTACTTTATTTCTCTGCATAATAGGATTGAAGCAGTGGAAGATTAACAGGAGGCAATCTAATTTAATGGTTGCAATTATAGTTGATGAAGGAACGCTTTAATCGGGAAAAAATATAACTCTGATGACTTCCTATGTGGAAATAAAACAGAAAAGGGAAAAAAAATGGAGGTAAGAAATCTGTGCAGGGTGAGCTTTCTCATCTGTATATTTACTTTTGTTCTAGAATCATATTTTCATATTGATATTCTGGCATAAAATTACATCTTAAAGTACATAGGCTCTGTCATTGTGACAGCTCTACCACTAGAAAATACTGAGTAACTCAAACATAGATTCATATATTCATGGAATGTTTTGGGTTGGAAAGGACCTTAAAGATTATCTAGTTCCAACCCCCTGCCATGGGCAGGGTCACCTCGCACTAGACCATGTTGCTCAAGACCAGCTTGGCCTTAACACCTTGCAGGGAGGGGACATCCACAACTTCCCTGGGCAACCTCTTCCAGTGTTTCACTACCCTTTAGTACTTTTAAAAATTTTCTTCCTTATACCCAGTCTAAATCTACCCTCTCCCAGCTTAAATTCTAAATCTTAAATCTTCACTGATACCCAGATAGTTACTAGTGCAAGAAAAAACACTTTGTTTACCAAATCATCTGTTTAGGCAGGGCTTATGCTTGAGTTGTAGCAATTATCTGTGGGACCATCTCTCCCTCCTGGATGGACTTTGACCCTGTAAGCCTATGTACACAACATCTTGAGAACACTCTACTAGGATATCATAGGCCATTATTTCCTAAAAAGATACAAACTTCAATCTGCCTGATGCTCTAATGCAGCATGCAGCAAGGTATTGTGGCCAGCACACCTCATTGACCAGCCATCAAAAGGAGTTCAGGGAATTATTGACCCTCTTACCTCCTTGGGAGTGGTAGAGGGGATGCATTTTCATAATGCAACATATTATTTAGGACTTATCAGTATGACATTGCAGAAAATTTGAATATAGCATAAAATCAAAAAGAAGTTGACATGAGCAGAGCACACGTCCTCATTTTTGTCTCATATTTCAGTGGGTGAGGGTGAAAGGATTGCTGTCACCCAAAGGATGACCCTTCCTTTCCGTATGTCCTGACCATCACCAGCCATTTGCTCCATGCATCTAAATGCACAACACAGGGGTAGTGTTTCTTCACACCCCACCACAGGAGAGCAAAGGTCTGGGTTCCTGCAACAGTCTTGCAGCTGCCACACTGACTGGTGAACCAATAGCTGCTGGTCTAATGTAAGACAACAACCTTCATCTCCCAGTGACATGAATATGAGGTGATTCTCAACTACAAAGCAAACCCCACCATGTCAGATCAGTCCCCCTCTCCTAAAAAAAACTAAACAAAAAAACCAACAATGACAAAACAACCAAAACAAATTTTCCTTCTATATTCAGATATACAGTCAAGTATATCTGTAAGTCAAGTCTGGCCAAAGACTGAGTGTTAATCTCAGGGGAAATTTCAGTAAGTGACAACAAGAAACACACACTTTACATAAAATTAACACCTTCCCTAAATACTTTCTATAGAAACGGAGCGGGTCCAGAGGAGGCCACAAAGATGATCAGAGGGCTGGAGCAGCTCTCCTATGAGGACAGGCTGAGAGAGTTGGGGCTCTTCAGCCTGGAGAAGAGAAGGCTTCCAGGAGACCTGATAGTAACCTTCCAGTATCTGAAGGTGGACTACAGGAAGGCTGGGGAGGGATTATTTACAAGGTCTTGCAACAACAGGACAAGGGGTTTAAACTGGCAGAGGGGAGATTTAGACTGGATGTTAGAAGGAAGTTCTTTACAGTGAGGGTGGTGAGGCACTGGTAGAGGTTGGCCAGGGAGGTTGTGGCTACTCCCTCCCTGGAGGTGTTCAAGGCCAGGTTGGAGGAGGCCTTGAGTGAACTGTACTAGTGGGAGGTGTCCCTGCCTATGTCAGCGGTTTGGAACTAGAACTTGAGGTCCCTTCCAACCTTACCATTCTATGATTCTATGATTCTATATTTGTGAGGAATGATTTTATGACTATAAAAACATATTCTCTCTGTTATGTATAGTCTGCTGCACAATCTTCATGACATGTAACTCTACAGAGCTCTTTCACAAACATTCCTCTACTCTTGCAATCAGGAAGAACATTATTTCTTAGTTACACTCTTGTTTCTAGGAGCAATGCCATGTAGACTTTGAGTCTCTCTCATTTGGCACCCTGTGGGCAAAACAGATAAGCAGGGACATGCTTATTCATGAAAGCATTACTTTGACATTGTTTCCTCTCTCTGCCAGCCATGAGGTATTGTGAACCTGTAGGACTGCTAATGAGAGGTATGCCAGAAAGGCCATATATATAAATAAGCCTAGAATAATGTTCTTGTGAATAAATTATTTCTCCCTATCTTTTTAGTATCTTGGCTTGTGTTGTGATATTATTAATTATTAACTAGGCTGACAACGATAAAACTATTAATATTATTTAATAATGTAAAAAACCCCCCACCCTTATTTACAGAGTCTTTTGTGCTCAGTTGTACAAATAAATTAAAGGATAGGGCCACAAAGACGATCAGAGGGCTGGAGCAGCTCTCCTATGAGGACAGGATGAGAGAGTCGGAGCTCTTCAGCCTGGAGAAGAGAAGACTTCGAGGGGACCTGATAGTAGCCTTCCAGTATCTGAAGGGGGCCTACAGGAAGGTTGGGGAGGGATAATTTACAAGGTCCTGCAACAACAGGACAAGGGGCAATGGGTTTGAACTGGCAGAGGGGAGATTTAGACTGGATGTCAGGAGGAAGTTCTTTCCAGTGAGGGTGGTGAGGCACTGGAACAGGTTGGCCAGGGAGGTTGTGGTTGCTCCCTCCCTGGAGGTGTTCAAGGCCAGATTGGATGAGGCCTTGAGTGAGCTGTACTAGTGGGAGGTGTCCCTGTGTATTGCAAGGGGTTGGAACTAGATGATCCTTGAGGTCCCTTCCAACCTTACCATTCTATGAAATATTCTATGAAATATGTACAGAGCACAGGGCAGTACCAAACAGTTTCAAACAATTTAACAAATCCAGCAAAATGCAGATGGTAAACTTTTGGGAAAAGTACCCCACGGAGCAATATGCTGTTTGCCCACTAGGAGAACTCAAGAGGCTCCTAAAAGCAGCTAGGGACAGAGTGGAAACAGAGCTTTTAATTACAAAGAGGCTTTCTAGAAATAAGGTCAGTTTACTCACAACCTGAATTCTCCAGAATTTACCAGAGTTGTGCTTAATGGTACCCAAAACACTTGGAGTGGTGTTGTCGTTAGTATGGTGACTGGTAAAAGCTTTTAGAGTTTCCCCAGCGCTCTCACAGGGTCTTCTGACTGGGTCTTGGTCTGTTCTCAGTCAGATGGAGTCCTTCAGGGATCTGGGTTCTGCTTGCAGGTTCCCAAACATGAAGGCAGATACAGTGTTTTGCTGTTTGGCAGTAACCTGCTTCCTCTCTCAGCGCAGACTGCAGTGAGATCTGTGTAAGCAGACACTCAGGTTGGAGTGGTTTTTTACTTTCAGTGGTTGTAACTGCAAGTAACAGTAATGCAGCTTACTCGAGGGCACTTGGTTCTTCCAGTCTTATCCCTTTTCTGCACAACCTAGGCTGATGTTACCTGCCGGTGGGCTTCAGGCTCCAGGAAATGGCCTGGTTCACTCAGCATGCTGAAGTGGTGAGGTCTAGGACGCAAAGCTACATGCTGCAGCAATGTAGGGCTCTTGCGCTTCCCCCTGCTAAACTGAGGCGTGGAAGATTCTGGGAAACATAGCTCAAAACATCAAAGCTAGGTATTAAGCAACAAGGCAAGTTGTTTACAACTCTGTCCTCCTTTTCTCAGTTGCCTGAGGATCAGCTGGCAACAGAACCATTAACCAATAAGAATGGCACTTTGCTGGAGCTAACAATATCAGGTGAAGGCATGAGACAAGCTTTAACCAAATGTGGGAAGGCATCGGCCTTGCACAAGGCAAGCATGGGCCAGGTGTGTGCCTCTTATTTAGCACGAGACAAGCTGAAGCAAAATGTGTCTGAACAAGCCAGGTCCTTAGACTTCATGGCTACAGCCCCTTTGTCCTCTTTCCCACACCTCACCCCATTCTGGAAGGAGGAGGGGGAGTGGGGGACCATGCCTAGATATGTCAGAACTCATATTGACCTGTTTTGGTCTACTACTACATCTTAGAAATAATACTGACCCTTACAGTAGATGCCTGAAAGCTGGAATTGACTGTTCACATTGCCTTATATCTTTTTGTCAAAACCTGAGAAGTATGTCATTGAGCATGGGACCTTAGGCAACCTGGGCTAGTGGAAAGTGTCTCTGCCCATGGCAGGGGCATTGGAACTAGATGATCTTTAAGGCCCTTTCCAACCCAAACCATTCTGTGATTCTGTGATTATTACTATTAAACACTATCATTATATACTATCATTATCTTTTGAAAGATATGGAATTAATGGGATTCATGTTATGAACACTGAATAACTTCTAATTTAGGAGCAAGGAGCACTCTTTGAGGCAGAACTTTGGATCTTTATTGATTTGTACTACCACAAAAATTCTTATGTTAGCTGGAGAAGCTAAACTAGGGCTTGTGCTTCAAGTGACCAATGACCTATTACAGACAAACTACTGTTAGATGTTAACAGATTTTATTCAGTGATTTAGTTATTATTTAGTGAGTAGTTCTAAACAGCAACTCTATAGTCTGAAAGAAATGAAAGTAGACATTACATTCATAAAAGGTAGTTCCATCAGCTCTTGTGTTATCTGCTTTTAAATCTGATCATCTTACTCTTTCGTGGAAGACAAATTCCTCCACATAAACAAATAAGTAATCAAGACCTGTGATCTTACATTAACCGAAGTATCCAACATTCTTTTTTCCACCTTGCAGTGCTTCAGCTCCTCCAGAAGAGAACCCAGGTTCCATCTTGTGAACTCAAACATTTCTGAAAACAACAAGTTTATTTCATTCTTTTCAGAACTATTTCATTCTTTTCAGCACACAGTTAGTTTCTGGACCTCAACAACAACTACAAAAGCAACAACAACAACAAAAAAAAAAAAAAACCCCACACAAAAAAAACCCCTTAATTCCTAAACTTAGACATAGATATAAAGAAACAATAAAGTACAATCTGATGAAAGATCTACTTTGGCCTAGGGGGTTAAAACAAGCATGATCATTAGCCTTTCCTCACAGATGCAACATGTACATATGATTTATTATCACTGGTGGGTAATTCATCATGTTCCTATCTGTCCTCCTCCCTTGAGGTCCTTTCATTTTGAAATGTTCTGAGCGCTCCCTCTTCTGTGCTTAGATCAGTCTTCTGCCTTTGCTTAGCATTTTTTTCCTGAGCTAAGATCTTAATTGTTAAAACTCGCTCTTAGAGCAGTTAATATCATGGCTCTTTAGAGTTTGAAATATTTGTTGTGCCTTCAGGATATCTCACTGAAAAGCAGCCTTTGCAATTCCACTGTAGCATAGCAGCCAGTTTCCCCTATTCTCCTAAGAAAAACTATAATTGCCTTTTCCAATTGGTCTGGAAATGAAACCTGAATGCTAATTTATTAGAGGGTACTGATCCATATTCATTCAAAATATGGTATAAATAGCAAGAGAATTCATTCACAAATGAATTTTAATTTCAGATTAATTTAGGAAACTTACCTTTAAGAAAATATGGGCTGTGCACATGACAGAATTTCATTATAACTGTATTATTAATAATGTTTATGTTAATAACACAGGTAAAAATTAATAAACTATGAAAAATATTTATTAATGTTAAATCTTGCAAAAAAAATTTATTTATAAGGTTTGAATGCACATTTGTGGGTATTTACACACACAGGGGCAATTTAAACAGTTAAGCAAAACTAGCAAAATACAAACATTAATTTGGGCTTCTGGAAAAAGATTCCTGCCATGCAATATGCCACTTGCCCTCTAAGGGGTCTTGAGAGGCCCTTGTCTGCCAAAGCAGAAGGCACAGTCAGTTATAGTTATGGACTAGAACCAAACCAAAACAAAAAGCTTTAATTATAAAAAGGTTTTTTACAATGTTAACTCATAAAATAGCATCTCTGGATTTCCTGTCTGCATTACAGTCCCAAACAGTATCCAAAACACTTGGAGGAACTACTGTCAGTGATACGGCACCCATTAAAGGAGTTTCTCTGGGACTCTTGAAGGGTGCTGGAGTTGGCACAGTCCCTGAACGTGTCTTGGTCCCTTCTTGAATGAACAGTGTCCTTTCCAGGGCTCCAGACTTTGCATGGAGGTTTGCAGGTGGGCAGCCAAAGATGGGGTCTTGCTGATAGCAGTAACCTGTTCTCTCACCGTACAGACTGTGGTAAGGACTCTCTAAGTGAGATCTTCAGCTAGGAGCAGTTCATCACTTCCAACTCACGCTAGGGTGGCTGTGGGTTTCAGGCAGCTTTCAGCAATAATTCATGCCCACTGCATGAAGGCACTTAATGCTTCTCCCTGGTAAACTGAGGCATGCCAAAGTTTCCAGCTGGACAAGCTTGAAGCATCAAATCTTCTTGTTACACAGCAAAGCTGGTCTGAAGCAGAGTGAAGCATGGCAAGGCAGAGCAAGGCAAAATGAGTCGAGGCAGAGCACGCTGTTTACAACTTCACTCGTATTTCTACCAATTGCCTGAGTCTGAAGGCTCCATTTGGCCACAGAGATTAGCCAATCAGAATGGCACTTTGCTGAAACTAACCAGATTAGGTGAAGCCAGGGGCTTGCTTTACCCATATTTGGGAAAGCACAGGCCATGCATAAACAACTGTATGTACCTTGTTTACCACAGCAAACTGGGTGGCTCCAGGCCTTTGTCTTCTTTCCTGCACTACTCCACGCTCCAGCAAAGGGGGAAGTGGGGAGTGGGAGATCATGCCTGGACAAGCCAGGACACTTATCAGGCCTATTTTGGTCTTCCATGACAGCACACCTCATTTTTCATCCCTGGAATATGTTTTTTTCAAAACTTTACTGTAGAGTTTTACTAAGTCAGCAGACTGTTGCTATTCTGAGCAATTTTATGTTTGGAAAATCTTGATCTTTTATTGGAAGAGAGAGGAAAAAAAAGTTCTGTTTTGAAAAAAAATATAGCAAACTGATTACAGAAATCAGTTTATCCCTTACACCTTTCAGACCCGTAGAGAAAAAAAAATGGTGTGTAACTTACAAGCTGAAAGATAGTGGCAACTCCTGATATGAATAATGACATGAAAAAAGAAAGTAAAGAAGTGGAAATGAAAGAATTTACTAGTAGATATAAATATAAGGAGCCATTTGGAACTTTAAAATGAGCTTACTGGAAATGGAAATGGAAAAACCATCAGACTGGAACATTGAATGATAGGCATAGAAGGGAGAAGGACGGAGGAAACCTTCACTCACTGCTCACACAACCGATTTCAGAAACGCTTTAGCAGCAAGAATATTAGTCAGCTCAAGTCAGGAATTATTTTGGGGAACTGAGGAGAACATAAGACCTGATTATAAAAAGGTTTAGCTTTGTGGATAATATTTAGGTGTTTTCCACTACTGTAATACATGGTGGGAAAACCTCCTGCTGTTATGCTAAACACCATATAACAAGAGGAAGCATTTCAATACCTAAGGGGTAGTCCCCCAACAGAGGGCTTATGAGGATGATTGAGGGACTGGAACACTTGTATTATGAGGAAAGGATGAGAGAAATAGACTGTTTTGTCTGGGGGGGAAAAAATGATGGAAAGGAGACCTTAATAATGTTTATAAATATATGAAGGGTGAGACTGTCGAGAAAAAACATGCTAGTTGCTTTTCCTTAGTGTCTTCTAATAGAAAAAGGGGCAAAAGAGTCATTCCTGTTGGAGCCTAGCTACAGACCCATCCCTGTAAAAGCAATGAATAGTCAGACATCTCCCACCCAGATTTCTCTTCCTTTTATGCCATCTTATTTACTCCTAAGCCTGGTTGGCCACAGACATTTCCCTCACCCCATTGTGACACCAACCCTGATGGAACTAGCCTGAAACCAGATGATAACCAGCAAACAATCATAAATAACAAGTAGCAATGTTAGGATCACATCCATTTGCATTTCTAGACTTTTATGTGAGCCTGAAGACAGAGAGACATAGCAGTTAGGCAGCAACAGAATTGAGCTTTTCTGTCTAAATAGTATTTCACTGGAGGAAACTCAGAGAAAGATTAGCAAAGACACATCTTAAAGATATTTTGTTTACAGTTACAATTTTAGGTTATTTAAGCTGCAAGTTAATTAAACTTTCTATCCATTAATACAATGTAAAATTTCTAGGCATTATGTAAAGCAATACGGATTTCATAAAGAAGTGAGGCAAGGAAGAGAGGGGTAAAAGCTTTTTACATATCTATTTATTAGAATGGTAAGGTTGGAAGGGACCTCAAGGACATCTAGTTCCAATCCCTTGCAATAGGCAGGGACACCTCCCACTAGTACAGGTCACTCAAGACCTCCTCCAATCTGGCCTTGAACACCTCCAGGGAGGGAGCAGCCACAACCTCCCTGGGCAACCTGTTCCAGTGCCTCACCACCCTCACTGGAAAGAACTTCCTCCTGACATCCAGTCTAAATCTCCCCTCTGCCAGTTTAAACCCATTGCCCCTTGTCCTGTCGTTGCAGGACCTTGTAAATAGTCCCTCCCCAGCCTTCCTGTAGGCCCCCTTCAGATACTGGAAGGCTGCTATCAGGTCCCCTTGAAGCCTTGTCTTCTACAGGCTGAAAAGCCCCAACTCTTGTAGCCTGTCCTCATAGGAGAGCTGCTCCAGCCCTCTGATCATCTTGTGGCCCTCCTCTGGACCTGCTCCAACACTTTCATGTCCTTCCTGTGCTGAGGGTTCCAGAACTGCACACAGTACTCCAGGTGCGGTCTGAGGAGAGCAGAGTAAAAGGGGTAGAATTCTGACTACAGGTGTTTAAAGTGCACTTAAGAACACTGCAATTTCCCCCATGGCTATCTCACTTATCTTTGTACAGGGCTCAATTGTGTGGCATGGATGTGCTCAGTGCAGCCTCCCCTTTGTGTCAACCCAGAGCTACCATCATTGATATCCTTTGATACTGCCAATTTTTAGAAAAGCTATTGAAAGAATTACCTGAGTGACATATTACCTGAGCATGGTAGTCAAACAAATGTGAATTTGACTTGATGTGGAAAAGAAAGAAGCAAGTAATTGGTAAAGTCATTCTGTATGAGAAATGAGAATAAACATGTGTTTTCAGTCGTCACAGGGGAGATCCAAGCTCATTTCTGAGTAATTGAAAAGGATGTATTTCCACACTAAAATTGAAAAAAAAAAAAAAAAAAAAAAAAAAAAAAAAACCAAAGCCCACTCTTTTTTCCTTTATTATTTCGTATCTTTTCCTCTGAAATGTACAATGTAAATACTGAAATAGTGTTTATGCTTTTTATATCTGTAAGTGAAATTGATGTGGGAGAGGCAAGAAACTGCTGTAAGGGAATTGAATTACAGAGGCACTCAGTGACACATGTGAAAGAGGATGTATTTTCATGGTGTGTAGAAAAACATCTGAGACATAGAAGACCTTGGGGTACCTACAGATGTACTTGCTCAGGCATAAAAGAGGCAGAGCTGCTCCTCCCCTAAGACACATAACAGATAGGACCCACATCATGTTTTGAGATGACCTATCCTGTTAGGATCCTGCTCCCCCATGCCAGCTTCTTTCCTTTTGGGTTAGAATTGCCCCCAGAGGAATCTGATACTGACTTAACTCTTCCTTGCAGACTTACTAAGGGGATTTTTTTTTTTTTTTATCACTTTATGAGAAAAATAGGAGCTACTATAGGAAGCATTGTGTGCTGGTTTGAGTAATATTTTAATGGAGAAAATTATATTATAGGCTGTGAAAGAAAAACAATGGTGATGTCTACTTCACTCATAGGCTTGCTGAGATATGTAAGAATAAGAACACAAACATAGATAAGATACTCGGGCTTGGAGAGTCTCAGTCTCTAGATTTTCTCACCTTCTCCTCTCTGACGAGTAACCTCACTAACCACTTTGCTTCTAACTCCCCTGGCCAATCCTCCAAACTCACCTTGCATGTAAGCCAGACCCTGCGGTAAGATAGAGAGGTGGGAAGAAGGTGGAAGGGTGGTTGGGAGCCCCTCCTGGGGACTCTGATTTCTGGGAGGGGTGTTGTGTTTTTGTAGTACCTTTAACTTGTATATTTCTGTAAATATTCCTGTATATTATGTATATATCTACTTGTATTTTGTGCTAAGCTGTAAATAGAGCTTCATTCCTTAACTTCCAGATGGTTGAGTCTAGTCTGGGTGATTTTACAAGTGGAAGGCAGGAACTCCCAAACCATCACATACTCGGAAGCAAGGAAAGATTAGTATTTCATTGCAGTTCTGGGTATCTGCAGGAAGCATCTCTAAAGTTACCTTGCCTCATGAGTAGTATCTTTAACTGCTGTGTTAGTAGTGTTCACACTACTGGAGACCAGGTGGACTTTCATTCCTAAACCTCATTACTGATAATCAGTTGCAGTATAGTCTGCATCCAAGAAAAGAGAAAAGAGACAACTTCTGAGCATCAACTAGCAAGATTCTGGATCAGTTGGCAGTACTAACCTCTATATCCTTTCCATAGCAAGTCAGCCTCTTTTTTATCTCTTTTCAGGTACATGAGGACCAGGCAATCTGAACTACTTCTCCACAGCAGGAAGAACACTTTCCTTTGGCAGGTAGTCCTCTGTCCCAGGAACCTGTGGAATCCCAACACGGTGCTGTGAGTAACCTCCTCAAAGGCCAGGTCTTGAGCCCAAAGAGGTCAGAATCATTTCAGACACATGTGGAGGGACACAAAAAGGTCATCCCATCCACAAACAATGGTTTGGTTTGCTGGTCTTGTGATACCTTCTTTTTGTAAGCAATGCTGTGAAATATTGAAATGCTATTACTGATAACTACTGTGTTATCACACTTTCTTTCCAACCGTGGAAGTGTGTCATTATGTGCAGCAACATCCCAATGTCCTCAACTCAAATTTCATCTATCCACTCCGCTGGGGAACAGTTTTCCACCAATATTGCTGTTTTAAGGAAAATTCATCATTCAACTAAATGTTTCACATTGCCTTTTAAAAAATGAGAACTAAATGTCAAAATGCCAATATTATACAGCTGCAAAAATTATTTTTTTTCAATGGAAAGATGAGTACAAAACTAACTTCTTTCTATTGGTTTTTTTTTTTTTTCACTTGATCTTTCATGGAAATATTGCTTGTTTACTGACTAACTTTCAATTAAATTCCTTCCAGAGGTCTACATGTTACCATCTAAAACAATAGATGTGTTAGTGTACAACAAGAAGGGTAGCCTGGTCAATGGAGATCAGAGCAACATGGATGGTCGCACGCAGAGGGTGGTGATCAAGGGCACAATGTCCACCTGGAGACCAGTGACAAGTGGTGTCCCTCAGGGGTCAGTGCTGGGACCAGTGCTGTTTAACATCTTTGTCAGTGACATGGACACAGGAATCAGTGCACCCTCAGCAAGTTTGCAGATGACACTGAGCTGTGTGGCACAGTCGACTTGCTAGAGGGCAGGGATGCCATCCAGAGGGACCTGGACAGGCTGGAGAGTTGGGCCCAGGCCAACCTGATGAAATTCAATAAGGCCAAGTGTAAGGTCCTGCACCTGGGTAGGCACAATCCCAAGCACAAATACAGGCTGGGTGGTGAATGGCTGGAGAGCAGCCCTGAGGAAAAGGACCTTGGAGTCTGGGTTGATGAAAAGCTCAACATGAGTCTGCAGTGTGCACATGCAGCCCAGACAGCCAACCGAGTCCTAGGCTGCATCAAGAGAAGCGTGGCCAGCAGGGCAAGGGAGGGGATTCTGCCCCTTTACTCTGCTCTCGTCAGACCCCACCTGGAGTACTGTGTGCAGTTCTGGAACCCTCAGCACAGGAAGGACATGGAAGTGTTGGAGCGGGTCCAGAGGAGGGCCACGAAGATGATCAGAGGGCTGGAGCAGCTCTCCTATGAGGACAGGTTGAGAGAGTTGGGGCTCTTCAGCCTGGAGAAGAGGAGGCTTCGAGGGGACCTTATAGTAGCCTTCCAGTATCTGAAGGGGGCCTACAGGAAGACTGGGGAGGGACTATTTACAAGGTCTTGTAATGACAGGTCGTGGGGCAATGGGTTTAAACTGGCAGAGGGGAGATTTAGACTGGATGTTAGGAGGAAGTTCTTTCCACTGTGGGTGGTGAGGCACTGGCAGAGGTTGCCCAGGGAGGTTGTGGCTGCTCCCTCCCTGGAGGTGTTGAAGGCCAGGTAGGAGGAGGCCTTGAGTAACCTGTACTAGTGGGAGGTGTCCCTGCCTATGGCAGGGGGTTGGAACTAGATGATCCTTGAGGTCCCTTCCAACCTTACCATTCTATGATTTGATAACACAAGAACAATCATTCTAGAATGCAAGGTAAAAGAAGGTTGACTCTTCAAGACAAGTCACAGCACTTTCCAAACCTGTCTCAGATACCTGTTTTTTGTATTCTTTGATTTGTGCTGTTTCCAGGATGGCATATAAGCTTTTCAAGATCAAGTTGAATGGTTAAAGCAAACAGTGGAATGTCTTTTCTTCTTCAGAGATTCCACCAAGGTAAATCCTTTCCAGAAATATTTTGGTTTTGCACAATCATGCACTATGGGAAAAAAACTCTTAAGTTTTATGAAGGAAAAATACATTGAATAACAATTCTCTCAATGAAAAATGCCTTCAACTCCATTCAAGCACTTGAAAAATATAATTACTGTTTTCTCATGAACCAACCAGTTGTTTTTCATATTATTATCATGGACTTGAAATCTACTTCATTTTTTTTTTAATAAACAATGTTTTTATATAAATTAGAAAGCTCGAAAGAACTTTACAAATACAAATTATGTTAAAACAGAAGTATATATTTTCCAGATAGAGCCCAGGTTTAAAAAATAGGCAGCAAAGCAAGGTAGTCTGGCTGCTGTGTCTCCATTTGAGAGCACCGAGTGTATCACAGACACCTGTGCCTGTTCCTTTCATCACCTGTCAAAGGAAGCACCATGCTGCAGTTAGTGTTGTTCTTAGCAGTCCTAGGTGAAGAGATATTCTGCCTGATACTCTGAGAAGAGTCTGTGCTTTGAAATGTATTTTGAGATGTTCTCCCTGACCAGACAAGTATGAAATTATAATTAATTTTTATCTCCATTAGGAAAGAACAGTCTGATTCCTGAAGAAGACCTGTGAGCTTAGAGGATAAAAAAACCCTGTCTCAGAGTTCTTGCTTTCTAACAGTGCCTTTGCAGTCTCCTGCTCCTTGCCTCTAGTCCAGTGTGAGAGTGGGTTTGTCTCTGCCTCATAGCTTGTGCATTTACTGAAAAATTAGAAGTTTAAAAAAAATGTTTAAAGCTATTTCATGTTGTTTGTTACAATTTAATTTCACAAACTGAAAGCCTGTCTTTTTTTTTTCCTCCTTATTTGAGGCTAGTAGTATCACAGTACCACCAGGGTTGGAAGAGAGCTCAAAGATCATCAAGTCCAACCCATCACCACAGACCTCAAGACTAGACCATGGCACCAAGTGCCACGTCCAAACCTGCCTTGAACACCTGCAGGGACGGTGACTCCACCACCTCCCTGGGCAGCCCATTCCAGCAGTCAATGACTCTCTCAGTCAAGAACTTTCTCCTCACCTCCAGCCTAAACTTGCCCTGGCACAGCTTCAGACTGTGTCCTCTTGTTCTGGTGCTGGTTGCCTGAGAGAAGAAGGTAACCTCCTCCTGGCTACAACCACCCTTCAGGTAGCTGTAGACAGCAAGAAGGTCCCCCCTGAGCCTCCTCTTCTCCAGGCTAAACAATCCCAGCTCCCTCAGCCTCTCTCCATAGGGCTGTGCTCGAGGCCTCTCCCCAGCCTCGTTGCCCTTCTCTGGACATGCTCAAGCACCTCAATCTCCTTCTTAAATTGAGAGGCCCAGAACTGGACACAGGACTCAAGGTGTGGCCTAACCAGTGCAGAGTCCAGGGCGAGAATGACCTCCCTGCTCCTGCTGGCCACACTATTGCTGATGCAGACCAGGATGCCATTGGCCTTCTTGGCCACCTGGGCACACTGCTGGCTCATGTTCAGGCAGGTGTCAATCAACACCCCCAGATCCCTTTTCTGTTTGGCTGCTCTCCAGCCACTCCCACCCCAGCCTGTAGCTCTGCATGGGGTTGTTGTGGCCAAAGTGCAGCACCTGGCACTTGGATGTGTTGAATGTCATCCCCTTGGACTCTGCCCATCTGTCCAGGTGGTGGAGGTCCCACTGCAGAGCCCTTCTGCCCTCCACCCCAGCAACATCAGCCCCCAGCTTGGTGTCATCTGCAAATTTGCTGGTGACTGACTCGATGCCCTTGTCCAGATCATCAATGAAGACGTTAAAGAGGATGGGGCCCAGCACTGATCCCTGAGGGACACCGCTAGTGACTTTCCTAAACCAAAAAAAAAAATGGTTTAGGTGAAAGACAACTGACTTGGAATTCTGAATTGAAAAGTGGAATTCCACTTAGAATTAGAATTATAAATCTTCTTTGAATTAGTGAAATGCCATTTTTCTAAGGGGAATAGAAAGATGTTGGATGTATTTCAGTACCAGAAGTGCATGGAGAGGACAAGAGTCAGCTGTGATTAGAAAAGGGATATGCTTAGAAAAGCTGTGTGGTTAGTTCTAAATAAGGGAAGAAAACAAAACAAAAAGAAGAAAAAAAAAAGGGAAAAAGTATTGTTAACCTATAGTATATGGAAGAATTAAACTGGATTGGTGGAAAAACTTTCTCATAAATACAGAGCACTGAAATGACTATTTGAGGTCTACAGGAAAGTTACAAAAACTTGCAAAAGGAAAAATGAACCTGCCTGGGTGGGAAATTCTTAATGTCTCTTCCAACATTATGATTTATGATGCTTATTCCACATTATAAAATTAATTTATCTTACAAACTTTATTATGTCTCTTTCATTCTGCCTATAATATTTGTCATGTTTATATCTTCTTCCAAAAAAAACATCTGAAACTTTTCAGCTATTCCAGTGAGCTGCTACCTCTTTGGAGGTTTATAACTCACAAATTCTCCTCTTTCTCTTGTTCATCTGATATATCATATTTAAAAGCTTTATTTATGTGTTAACCAAACCTGTCATCTTTTAGGCCCTGCTTGGTTGTGTCTGTATTCCACATGAGTAAGTCTTCCTTTCACTTATGATGTTGAAATTTACTTGCACAAAAAATAAAATGCAGTATAATTATGAAATTGATGACACAGGATTTGTGATTTAATCTGGAGAAGTTTTTTTAGCCATCTATCTATTTGCCTTTATGGAAGTCTCCGGACTATTCCTGAGACAACTGTGATTCTGTGATAATAAAAGCAACCAAACCTACCTATTGAGAGTAAAGTTAACCTCCATATACAGGGGTGTATAAACAATGTTTTAGTGGACCTATAAACTGGAAGGTTTTGCTGTAGGTTAATACACCTGCAACTTTAAATGTTCTTTGTGAATACTTTGGTGTGACTTCCATTAGATCTTTAACCACGACAACTCTTTGCTGTGTTAACAACTAGGTTAACTGAATTGCAAGAGATCAATCCAGATCTTGCAGCCTAGATCATGACCACAAGAAGGTTTTCTTTCACACAAGAAATTCTGGTCTATCCAGTGGTGTAAGGCATTATCTTTCAACCTGAGTCAAAATATAGATGTAACACTTAAAAACATTTAGGGGGAAAAAAAATAAAAAGAAGCGGGGAAAGAAGAGAAAAAGAAAGAAAGAAAAAAAAAGGCAGAAATATTTGTGTAGGTTTTTACAGCAGATGCACATGAAGCCTTAAATCTAGAGTTGTGATTAAGTTTATGTCATTTAATTTTCACAGCTAATAGCCAGTCACCCAGCCCCAGCATGCTTTTCCAGCTCATTTTGGGTCATGGAAGGACAGTGGTGGCAGGAGGGCAAGGATATCTCACTATTAGGAGTGCTCTGATGCTGAGCCCAGGGCAAGACAAAGTCTTCTTGGCTCTCCTTAGATTAACCACCTCATTTTTGTACAGCTGAAAGTATCTGAAATCAAGGCCTCAAATGGCAACAACAAAGTTTGGCTTTAGAGATAAACAAACACCCAGACCAGCACATGAAACTGCCAGTGCAACACTACCATTGCTGAAATGTGTGTCTTTCTTACTGTGCATGGAAACTGAGACAGTCAGAAGACCAGGATTCTCAGTCCCATTATTAAGACTTTATTAATCATGGAAAACAAGAACTTAAATCCTTTACTAAATCTGAGTTCACTGAACGTTCAAGAGCATGCAAAGCAGCTTCTATCTTCTGAGAAAAACATTAGAAATTTATCTCTTCTGGTGCAACAGAACAATTTAGTCTCCAAAAACTCCAAATTGAAGTTGAACTGTTAATGTTTTCATGGAGGTTTCAAGCCACAGCTAACCACTGTAGTGGTTCTTGAATTAAAAAGCCCCAACAAACTCTTCATAGAATCATAGAATCATAGAATGGTAAGGTTGGAAGGGACCCCAAGGATCATCTAGTTCCAACCCCCTGCCATAGGCAGGGACACCTCCCACTAGTACAGCTCACTCAAGGACTCATCCAATCTGGCCTTGAACACCTCCAGGGAGGGAGCAGCCACAACCTCCCTGGCCAACCTGTTCCAGTGTCTCACCACCCTCACTGGAAAGAACTTCCTCCTAATATCCAGTCTAAATCTCCCCTCTTCCTTTGAAATGACATTCTTAAAATATGCTGCTATCTCCCAGTCACAACTAAGAATTTTTAAGTACACCAATTAGACTGCACCTCATTCTTCATAAATTCTGATTCCACTTCTGAGCAAAATGGTGTGGGAATCAAGTAAATTCTCAGAAGAGACTCAAAAAGCTTTTAAGATAATGTTTCTGATGTATGAAAGCATAATCTAAACAGAGCTGTGTTTTCGCATGAGGTTTTGTTCCTTAATGTATGATATATTAGGCAATACTGCTCATAGCAGTAGTCTGGAGAGTTTGTAAGAGGCACCACAAAGTTTAAGAGGTGGTAACAAAATCAAAACCTCATGAATTCTTTCTGTAGACCATTGTAATTTTTTTCCCTGGCTTTCCAATAACAGCTTTCAACTGCTGGTGTTTGTGCTTGACATTACATACCAGTTTAAGTGCATGTACATGCATAGGCACTGTAAGGGTGCATGTTTTTAAGAGCTGTCTTATAAATTATTCAAAATTAATAATCGATATTAATTTTTATATCCAGGTGAAGATTGTTAATAACTATGAGAGCTGCTTATTAACATTAAATCTTGCCAGAAAACTTATTAACAATGTTCAAAATGCATGGTTTGGAAACTTATATGCATAGGGAACAGGCAACTTAGAGCTCTTTAAGAAATAACTGCAAATACAAATATTAAATTCAAAACTGGAAAGAGGTTCTTAGTTTCAGTCATGGTGCTTGCTCACCAGCGGACTTGAGAGGCTCCTTTCTGCTGCTAAGGCAGAAAGGCACCAGAGAATCTAGTTACAGAATTTCTTACAAAGAGGCTTTGAATATTTGCTCACAAAATAATATCAGACAGTATCCAAACACTTGAAGAGAGTTCTATTAGTGTCTTGAAAGTCAAAGCAAAGGCAAAGCAGAGCATGATGTGGCAGGGCAGGCAAAAGCCACAGTCATGTGGCAAAAGCATATTTATTACAGTATCACAGTATCACCAAGGTTGGAAGAGACCTCAAAGATCGTCAGGTCCAACCCATCACCACAGACCTCAAGACTAGACCATGGCACCAAGTGCCATGTCCAAACCCGCCTTGAACACCTCCAGGGACGGTGACTCCGCCACCTCCCTGGGCAGCCCATCCCAGTAGCCAATGACTCTCTCAGTCAAGAACTTTCTCCTCACCTCCAGCCTAAACTTCCCCTGGCACAGCTTCAGACTGTGTCCTCTTATTCTGGTGCTGCTTGCCTGAGAGAAGAAGGTAACCTCCCCCTGGCTACAACCAGCCTTCAGGTAGCTGTAGACAGCAAGAAGGTCTCCCCTGAGCCTCCTCTTCTCCAGGCTATACAATCCCAGCTCCTTCAACCTCTCTTTATTGATTGCCAAAATATAATGGCCTCTTTGTCCACATAAATTCACCAATCAGAATGGCAATTTGCCAAACCTGAACATTTTAGGTGAAGTCAGGAGCTTGCTCTCCCTTATTTGGGAAGAAGAAGTCTGTGCAAGTCTTGGACCCTCAAAGTGGATGTCTCCAAGCCTTTTGTCTTCTCCCTGCACTGTTTCCACACCCCCACCCCCACCATCCCCACCAGAGAGAAGGGGACCATGGGATCATGCCTGGGCAAGCCAGGACATGTACCTTCCATAACAGGCTATTACTATTTAAACTTTTGGTTTAAGAAGAGAGGATCAAGATGAAGAGAGGAACTAATGATATCAGGAGCTCAGCCTGCTGAGCAAGAGGACCTGGAGGTTCAGCAAATGTGCAGACCAGTGAGCTCTCTCCTAAAAGGTGTCTCAAGAGGTAGAAAGTCAGACTACCCATTCTTGGTTCTCAATACTTAAGTGAGGTGTTCCTCTTTCTTTTCCACAAAACCACCACAAACATTCCTAGAACTATGGATTATGGAAGAAAGTTGCATGCAGATTACATTCAAGGCGCAAGCAGCATTGCATGGAAAAGATGCTTCTAAACTGCCTACCCATGCTATATTTAAAAAAGCTGAGAGCACATGGTTTTTTCTTCCTAGCATCTGTGAACAAAATTCACCACATTGAATTAAATGCCTGTGTGATGGTTTGGGAGTTACCCACCCCCCACACTTTGTGAAATGACCCAGACTAGAACTCAACCAGCTCATGAAATTTCCACTACAATCACTGAATAGTCCCAGTAGTCCTTGATTCTGTTCAGCAAATCCTGCAAGAATTTCTTCTAATGAGACTGAAGTGCCTCACATCTGTGTACTGTTCTTATTTTCTTTACACCTGAAAAAATTCTGAACTATATCTTTGTCGCAGAAGTCTCCTGACACTTTGAAAGAAAAGAGGAAATCAGAAAAACACTGAGCATGAAAATGTATTCTCTGGCAACTGATAATTTCTCCATGATTTACAATATTGCACATTATATTTCTTCATGATTAATAATTAGATACATTTATGAGCTCATTTCATCATGTGAAAAAAAACATTTCTTATTCATAGGTATGCCCTGAAGAGTTCAGATGAGTGAAGCCACATTACAGGGTTAGAAGACATCTTCCAACATCCATTTTGGTCATGTAAGTTCTGGTGGAGCTGCCTGCACTTTGAAGCGTTTGAAAACAGGATTATTAAGACACTGTTACTCATTGTTTTAGATAAAAGAGTATTTCCACATTTTTTTCTGTTAGCAAAAGTAGCTACAATATGAACTCACCTATCAGTACTATGAAGCAAGTAAGAAGGGGGAAAAAACCCACAATCATTTAAACAGCTGCAGTTATCTATATTTACTTTATTCACACACATGTTGTTATCCCAATTATGAATAAAAACTGAATGCTCACTTAATGGGCATTGTTTCAGTCTTTCTTAATGATCAGACTTATGTTTATTTGCTTTTAAGACTTTAACAGCAGATAAAACGATAGACAAAAAGCATCACTCTGCAAGAGTGCTGTGGCACATTTTAATTCAACAGCTGTATAGCACACATGTTCAGGCAACAGCAACACGTTAATAAATCCCATTAATTTCCTTCTCCCTGAGGTCTTTGCTGACTGACTGTCACAATTCTGCTTTTATTAATCATGACAGATCAGGCTTTGGTTTTCATCTCTCTGGGGAAATGTCACACTTATTTAAAGGTGAATTGCTCAGTTCAAGTAGCAAAACTGCCTTAAGCTCTCAAGACAGTTAATGCAGGACAGCTTTTTTCAGTCACACAATTTCACAATTTCTCTGACAGTACTAATATTTTTGTTATAAATAAAGTGCAAGAGAGTGCATGAGATGGACAAGGATATTCCTGGGATTTCATAGAATCATAGAATGGTAAGGTTGGAAGGGACCTCAAGGATCATCTAGTTCCAACCCCCTGCTATAAGCAGGGACACCTCCCACTAGTACAGCTCACTCAAGGCCTCCTCCAACCTGGCCTTCAACACCTCTAGGGAGGGAGCAGCCACAACCTCCCTGTGCAACCTGTTCCAGTGTCTCACCACCCTCACTGCAAAGAACTTCCTCCTAATATCTAATATAAATCTTCCCTTCTCCAGTT
This sequence comes from Eubucco bourcierii, assembly GCA_013396675.1. Lineage (NCBI taxonomy): Eukaryota > Metazoa > Chordata > Aves > Piciformes > Ramphastidae > Eubucco > Eubucco bourcierii. The sequence goes on along the minus strand of VWZE01020982.1, from coordinate 55,088 downwards.
TAAACCCATTGCCCCTTGTTCTGTCATTGCAAGACCCTGTCAATAGTCCCTCCCCAGCTTTCNAAGCCTTCTCTTCTCCAGGCTGAAGAGCCCCAACTCCCTCAGCCTGTCCTCATAGGAGAGCTGCTCCAGCCCTCTGATCATCTTTGTGGCCCTCCTCTGGACCCACTCCAACACTTCCATGTCCTTCCTGTGCTGAGGGCTGCAGAACTGCACACAGTACTCCAGGTGGGGTCTGATGAGAGCAGAGTAAAGGGGCAGAATCCCCTCCCTTGCCCTGCTGGCCACTCTGATCTTGATGCAGCCCAGCACTCGGTTGCTGCAGTGCACACTGCAGGCTCATGTTGAGCTTTTCATCAACCCAGACTCCAAGGTCCTTTTCCTCAGGGCTGCTCTCCAGCCATTCACCACCCAGCCTGTATTTGTGCTTGGGATTGTGCCTACCCAGTTGCAGGACCTTACACTTCTTCCTGTTGTACATCTATAGGCTCATCCCGAGAGCTAAGCTAGAACATGGAGTTGGAAAATTAAACAAACAAAAATTAAAAAAAAAAAAAAGGCACCACGAGCAACCCTTTTCTAATCTTAACTTTCTGTAAAGCCATTTCACTCAATAGTATAGGCTGTGTTTGAAATCCAAATCCTGTGTACTGCAAAAAGGTGCTCTGGAAGAGCAAAAGAAATGAGATTGCCATTGTACATACATGGAAATGGGCAGATGGTAGTAGCCTGTTCTTTTCTTTTTTAAAGACCTGTTGAGTTTCATTCCCCAGTGGTACTGATTAGTTAAAATAATTCTTTGTCCTGGGAGACTTTCAGTATTTTTCTCCTCAGCCTCATTACTGCTTTACTTCATTCTTGTAATGCTTGAATTGATAGTGTTTTACTATTAATTTTTAAAAATCCATCCAGTAGAACACCTTACCACACCCTGATGTTAGCTTGACATATTTGAGAAAAACTCTGCACTTATTCTCTCACAGCTGAGCCATTCTTAAGGCTTTGAAAGGTACATCTCTCACCATAGGATCGCTGTGTAGAGTGTTCTAATAAATTTTACCATTGGCTTTTTTAAGGTTTTGTAATTTGCAAATAACTTTTTCAAAACACACACACACATATATATATAAATATATATATATCACAGAATCATAGAATGGTAAGGTTGGAAGGGACCTCAAGGATCATCTAGTTCCAATCCCCTGCCATAGGCAGGGACACCTCCCACTAGGACAGCTCACTCGAGGCCTCATCCAATCTGACCTTGAACACATCCAGGAAGGGAGCAGCCACAACCTCCCTGGGCAACCTGTTCCAGTGCCTCACCACCCTTACTGTAAAGAACTTCCTCCTAACATCCAGTCTAAATCTCCCCTCTGCCAGTTTAAACCCATTGCCCCTTGTCCTGTTGTTGCAGGACCTTGTAAATAATCCTTCCCCAGCCTTCCTGTAGGCCCCCTTCAGATACTGGAAAGCTGCTACCAGGTCCCCTCGAAGCCTCCTCTTCTCCATATATATATATATATATATATATATATATGTATGTATACAAATAAAATGCTTTCTAACCTTGATTTTCAACAAGTGAGCTGACTTTAATATATAATATTAACTATATTCACTATAAAAACGTGGTGTTATATTTTATTTAGGAGGCAACAGAAATGAGAATGACAAGCAGTATAATAACAATGATTTGCAATAAACTGTAGGAGCATTAAGCTGCTTTCTTTCACTGGTGAGTGCAGATAGATTTCTTTCCACTAAGTTCTTCATGGCTTATATAGGCCTGAATTATTTCAGAAGTTCACTAAAATGTTTATTATGTTTTGAAAAAGCACTAAGTGCCTCCTGAATGTTAAGGATTTTTCAAAGTCATAGTTAACACTCACAACTTCTTGGGGAAATACAATCAAATATAGAAATAAAAATGTCTTGCTATGAACCCTCAAAATTACTCATTCAACTTTAAAAAGATTGCTAAACATCAAAATAATTATGTCAGAACTAAAAAGAATTGGTATCTGCTCTGTGTTGACATGGTCCTGTCAGTCATCTTCTCCAGTGTATTTTTTACTCTAGGACATACTGTCAGCAGTGTAACAAAGCTTACACAAAAATATCTGGTTTATTCTGGTGAAGTTCCTGCTGACTGGAGAAGGGCAAACATAACACCCATCTTCAAGAAGGGTAAAAAGAATGACCCTGGAAACTACAGACCAGTCAGCCTCACCTCTGTGCCTGGCAAGATCATGGAGCAGATCCTGCTGAAAGTCCTGCTAAGGCAAATGGAAAACAAAGCAGAGGTGATTGGTGGGAACCAGCATGGCTTCACCAAGGGCAGATCTTGCCTGACAAATTTAGTGGCTTTCTATGATGAAGTCACAGCGACAGTGGACAAGGGAAAGGCAGCTGATGTCATCTACCTGGACCTGAGTAAAGCATTTGACTCTGTCCCACATGACATCCTGGTCACCAAACTGGAAAAGCATGGACTTGATGGATGGACCACTCGCTGGATAAGGAATTGGCTGGATGGTCGAA
>VWZE01020982.1:39553-50188 GCA_013396675.1 Eubucco bourcierii | reverse complement strand
CCCTATGAGGAGAGGCTGAGGGAGCTGGGACTGTTTAGCCTGGAGAAGAGGAGGCTCAGGGGGGACCTTATTGCTGTCTACAACTACCTGAAGGGTGGTTGTGGCCAGGAGGAGGTTACCTTCTTCTCTCAGGCAACCAGTGACAGAACAAGAGGACACAGTCTCAGGCTGTGCCAAGGCAAGTTTAGGCTGGAGGTGAGGAGGAAGTTCTTCACTGAGAGAGTAATTTGTCACTGGAATGGGCTGCCCAGGGAGGTGGTGGAGTCACCGTCCCTGGAGGCGTTCAAGGCACGTTTGGACGTGGCACTTGGTGCCATGGTCTAGTCTTGAGGGCTGTGGTGATGGGTTGGACTTGATGATCTCTGAGGTCTCTTCCAACCCTTGCGATACTGTGATACTGTGATACTGTGATCCACATGTTCGGCCTGCACAGCCAGTGTGACACTGTGTTAAGACCGCACACTGCAAGACATCTACCTGCACCTGAAAGCCTGCTCCCCAGGGGGAAGTCCTGGAGATGACACAGATTATCCAGAGAGCCAGGAACAGGTCAGAGATCATCTGTCTCCTTTCTCCAGCACCCAGAAGTCTGGAGAAACTCTAAAGCCTCTGATGGCTACCGACAGCAACCCTGCCATGTGCTTTGGGTACTGTCAGATAATACTTTTGGGTGTAAATACCAAAAGCCTCTTGAAATCATTAATTGCCTTCTACCATAAGCAGAAAGGATCTCCTTACATCCATCTAGTGAGCAAGTGGTGTACTGTCCACAAGCAGTACGCTGACCGCAAAGCTTTTTCTGCCAGTTTAATCCAGTTCAATTGATTTATATATTTACTAGTTATTGCTAGATCCTATTATAACCTGTATATAGTTTCCATAATGATGCAAGAACCCGTTGTTATTATTATTATTTTGGTGATTGGGGTGCCACGAGTTCTGAATATTTAATATTAATAAACTATATTAATATTTTAAAAATCTCACCTCACAGTAATTAATTATCCCTTCCACTACAGTTGTGTACTGGTTGGCAAGCACAGGAACTGAGTAATCTTAATTCTATGATTCTATGATCTTGTCTTATGAGCTATTTAGCTTTTATTAGTAACCCATGATGGGAAAAAATTCTATCATTCTTAAGTTCAGTGCCATTATGAGCACCTAATCTTCTCTTAGACTGATAATTTATGTCAGATTTCACATATGTTTTGCCCCACTTAAAAGAAGATGACACACAGAGAAAGTAATTAGGGGCAAAGAATTAGTAATTATGAGTGGGAAAGTAATATGCTTTGTCAGGGCTTGTTGTTGAGCTCAGATCGTGGTATATCTGAGAGCAGAAAAATCCCATTCTTGCATGACCAAGAAAAATGTAATCAGCAGCCACACTAAAAAAGATCTTGCTAATTACATATTTATTGAATAGAGAGAAATGGAATTGGAGTTGTTCCAGGTTTTTCATTACATAAAAATGTTTAACAGAACTGTCCAATTATAACTCCACATATTTACTCAAGAGATAGAAATGGCTTCAAAGGAGATTTTCCTACCTCCAGGAAAGACACTTTTTTTTTTTTTTTTTAATCATTTACTATCACCCAACAATCTGTGACCTTATGCTTTATAAATATACAAAATTAACATTATTTAATATTTTAAGATTATATGATGACATTCCTCAATATTTGATTTCAGCTAATAATATCCTGGAACTGAAGGGTGACATGTCTTCCAGGAAAGACAAAACTGTACTGGAAAAGCACACAGAAGTTCCTCAAAAGTTTGTTTTTGTACAGGCTGACTGCAGAATGCAGCCTTACCTCCTGAAGCTTTAAAATATATGCATGTTTTTAGGTACAGAGATGTGGTGGCTTACTGACCAACAGAGGTTACTGTAATGGAGGGGGGAAGAGAGTGTGTGGTGATCTCCAAAAGAAAAACAGACATAATCAGGTAACACAAGAGAAGAGACAAATAGGAATAATTAATGCTGATGAAAAAGAAACAAATCCAAGTTATGATTTTCAAGCTTCCTGCCCACGTATGAGCAAAAATGGCAAAATCCTGAAATGTACTGATTTCCCAACAGATTTTGTTCAGGAAATGTGGAAATAACCTTAGACGATAGGTTTCTGAAACATGCTGCTTCTCTTGAAAATAAAGATTTTTCTTTTCTGTCCATTCATTGAGCTTCCTGCCTGCCTCCCTTTCCCCTTTTCCACTCTTCCCGTTCCAGCCCTTTGCTCCAGCTCAGGTTTCTACTCTCTTTCTGCCCCTGTCACAACACACAAGAAGGCAGCTGGCCTCTCACCCTTTGCTCCTGGACAGGCTGCAGTGGGAAAACTGCACCCCAGCTTTGAGACCAGGACATCTCCAGCCCAGGGGGAAAGTAGGGTGGCAATGTTAGGTAAGACAGAGATTGCATAATCACCTTGGGACTCAGAAGGAACTGAGGGTCCAAGAGGAAACAGGTATCTTGCCCTTTGGCTAGCCTTCCCTGTCTGATTCCCACTGCAAATCTCACAAGAAAAAGCAAACCTCCCCAGAGTGTCTCATTTCCTCAGAATCAGTATTTTCTGATTCTGCTCTATCAATGATTTTTTTTTTCTCCCAAAAATCTCTATCTCTGAGGTGAAATTAATGAGGTTTTTTTAGCAGTGTCCTGTTCTCAGCACATCTCTGACAGGGAGAAAGCCGCTCCACTGACTCATCACAAGCAATGCAAAATATGTCAGCACAGCAGGACTTTAGAAGAAGCTCAGAAAACAAGCAACTCTGCTGCTTGTACCTTCTGTCGTGATGGAACCCCAGCTGACCAGCAACTTCATTTGTTTTTAGTACTAAACTACTCTATAGTCACCAGGACTTCCACTCAAGTGACAGGGATAGACATCAAACCAAAATTCTTCTCCTTGAATGCGTGCAATAAAGCAGTCTTCAAAGATAGTAACGACAGCAGTACCCAGGCATGGGGTGACGTGTCCTGCCTGTCCTCACCATAGACCAAAGATAAACTATATCCAAGGCAGAGGAAAGTTTTCTTGTACAGAAGTCATTAGCAAGTCCAGTTCTTGTTTAATAGATGCATCTCCCCTCCACTTACCTGTACTTTTTTTCCACTGTTTTAAAACATGTTAAATATCTACATACGTTATCAGGCCAAGAAAGATATTACATGAATGCCAATCTTTGATCTGTGACAGAGATGTTATGCATAATAGCTTCCTTTTAATATTTCATAGTCATATTCATTTAATAATTGATCTGTATCTAATTTGTAATGCTCATTATTCATATGAATTGAAAAATGTTTTTCATCTCACACTATAACTCCATCACAGAAAAAGACCAGAGCTGCAACTGCTGCTCAAGTTGTATTAATCAGGAGCTGGAGCCTGGAGAGCAGCACAGGTGCAGGGCAAGAAGCACATCCCTTTCCTGGGAATGTTCAAGGACAGAACTTGCTCCTACTGAGCGTTGCTCCCATGTATGCTGAGTGCACCCACACCTTGAGTACTGTGTCCAGTTCTGGGCCCCTCAATTTAAAAAGGACATTGAGGTGCTTGAGCGTGTCCAGAGAAGGGCAACGAGGCTGGGGAGAGGCCTCGAGTACAGCCCTGTGAAGAGAGGCTGAGGGAGCTGGGATTGTTTAGCCTGTAGAAGAGGAGGCTCAGGGGAGACCTGCTTGCTGTCTACCTCAAGGGTGGTTGTAGCCAGGAGGAGGTTACCTTCTTCTCTCAGGCAACCAGCACCAGAACAAGAGGACACAGTCTGAAGCTGTGCCAGGGGAAGTTTAGGCTGGAGGTGAGGAGAAAGTTCTTGACTGAGAGAGTCATTGGCTACTGGAATGGGCTGCCCAGGGAGGTGGTGGAGTCACCGTCCCTGGAGGTGTTCAAGGTGGGTTTGGACGTGGCACTTGGTGCCGTGGTCTAGTCTTGAGGTCTGTGGTAACGGGTTGGACTTGATGATCTTTGAGGTCTCTTCCAACCCTTGTGATACTGTGGTACTGTGAAAATGAAGGGCATATCTCGTGCTGTCTGTTCACCTGTGCTGTCACTGCCAGCTCAAGCATGTCCTTCACCATGTTAACATGCATGACAAATTGTAGGAAAGCTCTGACTGGTAATAGTTTCTTCTTGCACCCCAGCTTTCAGTGGTGGCAAAGTACAATTCAGCTTGATGAAAGAGAATGCTTGTTAGACATGCAATATTTCACTATGTATGCTCAGATGATTTGTTTTGGAATAACTCTGCTCATAGTTTAGTCCTGCAAGTGATGCTTTTCACACTCTATCACAATATTTACCTCTTAAGAAGTCAAAGTTGGTTTGGTTTCTGTTTGGTTTTTCTTGTTTTGGTTTGGTTTGGTTTGGGGTTTTTTGGGCAGGGTTGGTTGTTTGTTTTGTTTTTTTACATTCTAATATTATCATATCTCAACTAACTATTAGTACCTGTGAGAGTCTGTGGGCTGAATGGTAGTTGGCTATAGTCAGCCTTTCTTGCTTCAACGTGTTCCTGTAGCATAAAACATGCCACAGTGTTGGAACCATCACAGAGAACTTTTTGAACACAACAGCAGAACTATCTAGAGGATAACAGACAGGCACACCCAAGGAGCCCAGTTACGCATCAAGTATTAATGGAGTTATTTTAATTTGTAGAAACTATGAAATAAAAATGTGGAAAACATTTTAACAGCTGTGAAGTCATGTTCTTACAGAGGTGTGGACCTCTGCAACCCTCAGGATGTGACAGCAGAAGTCTTGCAATCTACATGACTCAAGCAGTAATAGGTCATGCTAAGAACGATAAGAAAGAAAACTTAAGATGAGGAGACACTGCAAAACTAGGATCAATGCTCCTACCATAGCAGACAGATAGACACAAGTGGACAGATTCTGCCTTGCACAGCTTGCTGCACCTGTGTTAGGTCTGAATGGGATTGCCTCTCTTCACTACAGCTCTGAAATGCTTTGGAGATATTTGAGGCAAGGCCTCTGAAAATAACGGTATTTACTTTCACTGATTGTATGTGAAACCATATAAACTTCATTCTCTTTTTTAAAATGGTATTCTTGTTTGTATCTGATACAGGGATACTTTTTAGTCTGAATTCAGCTTTTACATTTTCTAATTTCAACTGCAAGTTCTTTAGAGGAAGCATTGATTCTTCTCACGTGAAGGTGTGGCACCCCAGGCAATGACTCCCACATTTTGAAGGGGGCTCCTCGCATGTTCACCACAGCCACTTTCAAGCATAGAAACCCAATCTGTTATGGAACATTTAAAAACGAATACTCTCTATCCTTCTTTCCGGGGAAAGACTCTGCTGAGAAATGAAGAAGAAAGAAAGGTTTATTGAAGCAGCAACACTTCCTCTTGTTCTCTGACAGGGCCGAGGCCCTATTGAGAAAACTGCGCATGGTGTGTGCATGAAAACAATTTTCAAAAGGAGACAATATGCATGTTTTTCTCAAGCACCAAAAGCTAGCAATCAGTACCAGCATTTCTGATCCAAGCAGTACTGGCAGTATCTGCATCTTTTAATTGCCTGGGACAGGTTCCACACCCAGGAATCTCCTTCTATGCTGATCATCTGCTTTTATTTAATCCTAGTAACCCTGTGTGGCAACTCTGCCTGTTATGTGTAAAACACCAAGACCATTCTTGCTGTACTTTAAATTGTCTGACAACATAATCAGCAGTGGCCTGAACAAAGAGTGAGACCAACTCATAACTCCTGTGTCATCAGTCCTAACCTGTAGATCTGAAAATATCACAGTATCACAGTATCACAGTATCACAGTATCACCACGGTTGAAAGAGACCTCAAAGATCATCAAGTCCAACCCATCACCACAGACCTCAAGACTAGACCATGGCACCAAGTGCCACGTCCAAATGCGCCTTGAACACCTCCAGGGACGGTGACTCCACCACCTCCCTGGGCAGCCCATTCCAGTAGCCAATGGCTCTCTCAGTCAAGAACTTTCTCCTCACCTCCAGCCTAAACTTCCCCTGGCACAGCTTCAGACTGTGTCCTCTTGTTCTGGTGCTGGTTGCCTGAGAGAAGAAAGTAACCTCCCCCTGGCTACAACCACCCTTCAGGTAGTTGTAGACCACAATAAGGTCCCCCCTGAGCCTCCTCTTCTCCAGGCTAAACAATCCCAGCTCCCTCAGCCTCACTTCATAGGGCTTGTGCTCGAGGCCTCTCCCCAGCCTCGTTGCCCTTCTCTGGACACGCTCAAGCACCTCAATGTCCTTCTTAAACATCATTGGGTGTTCACTGGGATTTAAATACCATAGATTATAGTGATGTTCCAAAAAAAAAAAAAAAATGTTCCAACAATCTATCCCTTATCTTTGAACACATTTTTTTACATGGGTTTTGTGTTTGCAGTGCTAATGTAAAATTTAGGTGGTGAACAACCTTCAATTATTAATACGCAGAGATAAATCCTACTGTTTGTGTGTGCAGCACGTAGCACTTCCAGATGGCTTTGATGCATACTCGATGTTTATTATGTTTTCTAAAATGATTTGATTGAGTTTAACAAATTATTGCTGAGTGTCTAAAAACACTCAGGAAACAAGCAAACACACAACTGAAATGTTTCCAAAAGCTAAGTAATTGTTCATAATTGCTATTCAAGGATATTTGTTTTCACCTGCGGTAAAATATTTTTGTTGTGTCTCTCTCCAACAAGTATTTTAAAGGCAGTATCCAGAACAAAGTGTTTCTGTTCTAATGTTTGAAGTCCTGACAAAAAGGAAATAGACTGTAGGAAGTCCTTAAAAACAGAAGAGGCAAAGTTCACCAGCCTGCCTGAATGGGCTACTCAAATTGGTTTGTTAAGGGTGATAATTTCCCAAAATGCTTGTCTTTGTTTGTGAGATATTCCCGCTGACAAGTAGTAAAAGATCTGCAAAACATTTGTGTTCTATTCAGAACGTTATCTGTTTCTGCCTAGCTGTCATGGCATCAGGTTTCCCTCAGAGAAATAGGCAGAAGCTATCTGCTCTGTGTGGCAGAAGGTTTCAGTTTTTTATCACTCCTAAATACAGTACCATACCTTCATAGAGCAGCTGCTCCACTGAAGGTAAATTTATAGGAAATGGCATGAATATTGGATTAAGTTACCCGGGAGCTTGAACTTCATTGGATCTCAATAGCAACCACATTCTTGCCACTTACAGCTCTAGTTAATCAGACATCTGACTCCTATGAATTTCAGTGAAAAGGCATGGAAGTCTTTTTGCAAGGCTGGATCTGAAGTCTTGCAGCATTCATAAATCTGTTTTTAAGTGTCTAAGTTACCCAAGAAAAAACTGCAAGTCTTAAACATATTTAGTCCTTCTACTCTTGATTTCCAAATGTTGTGATAGCCTGTGAAACTACTGAAAAGCTGCAGGAAAAAAGCAGCAGATTAAACAACTTGCTTCAAAACCAATGTATTGCACCCATAGTGCTGAGTATAGATTCAAGGCCCTAGGAAGAAACCATGTTGAAAGGATCAAGGAATCACAGAAATGTTCAGGTTGGAAAAGACCCTCAGGATCACCAAGTCTAAGTCCAACAGATAACCCTGCTCTACAAGGTTGGCCCTAAACCATATCCCCAAGCACCACATCCAAACAACCTTTAAACACATCCATGGTCGGTGACTCCACCACCTCCCTGGGCAGCACATTCCAATGCCTGACCACTCTTGCAATGACATTTTTTTCCTAATGTCCAGTCTACACCTACTCAGTGGCAGCATGAGACCTTTTCCTCTTGTTCACTTGTTAGTTACCTATGAGAAGAGACCAGCACCAATCTCTCCACAATGTTCTGTAGACAGTGATGAGGTCTCCCCTCAGCCTCCTCTTGCTCAAACTAAACAGCCCCAGCTCCTTCAGTCACTCTTTATAAGATTTATTCTCCAGGCCCATCAGCAGCTTTGTCACCCTTCTCTGCTCTTGCTCCAGCACTTCCACATCCCTCTTGTACTGAGGTGCCCAAAACTGAACACAACACTCAAGGAGTGTCCTTGCCAGAGCAGAGTACAAGGGGACAATCACCTCTCTAGTCCTGCTGGCCACAGCATTTCTAATACAAAAAGCAGGATGCCATTGGCTTTCTTGGCCACCTGGGTACACTGCTTGCTCATATAGAGTTCCTGGTCAATTACAACTCCCAGGCCCCTTTCAGCTACACAGCTTTCCAGACACAATTCCCCAAGCCTGTAGCATTGCTTGGGGTTGTTGTGACCCAAGCGCAGGACCTGGCATTTGGCCTTGTTGAAACTCATCCCATTTACATTGGCCCATTGATCCAATGTATCCAAGTCCCTCTGCAGCTCCTCTTTACCCTCATAACGATCAATACCCCCACCTAACTTGGTGTCATCTGTGAAATTACTGATGACACACTCTGCCTCTTCATCAAGGTCACCAATAAAGATGTTAAACAGAACTTGTCACAACACTGAGCCCTGGGGGACACCACTTGTGACTGGCTACCAGCTGGATTTAACTCCATTGGCCACCACCTGTTGGGCCCATTCACCCAGTCAGTCCTTTATCCGGTAGAGCTGTGCTCATCCAAGCCATGAGCAGTCAGTTTGTCCATAAGAATTCTGTGGGAAACAGTGTCAAAGGCTTTTTGAATGTCTACATAGGCAATATCCACAGCTTTTCCCTCATCCAATAGTCAAGTCATCCTGTCATAAAAGGAGATCAGGTTTGTCAGGCAGGACCTGCCTTTCATAAAGCTGTGCTGACTGGATAACAGCAAAGTATAGGTGATTATAGATAAATAAGAGTGCTGAGGCAATAAGGGATGTAGTCAGAAGACCACTTTGGGAAGCTCACAGCACTGGTTAGAGAAGCCTTCAGAAACTTATCAAACAGCATTTCACACAGCCAAGAGGAAAAGCAAGTTATAAAAGTTATTAAAGCTGGCCCCTCTGAGCTGTGCTATGAGCTCAAGGGCTGTGAATCTCAGTCTTTGTGTTTAACTGAGAGACTGAATCTAGTTTTTTTCTTTTTAGTTTCACCTCCACAAATGATTATTTTGAAAACTTCCAGAAAATACCTGTTTATGTTTCTTCCATAACAAATATTCTATTGGTGCTAGTTCTGTACACAGGTGGAAAATATTAGATAATTTTCATTCCACAAGATTCATTTTCCTTCCTGCTAGATAGCCTTGGGGACTGTGCAAACAGAGTACCAAGAGTGAAAACATTTTTACTCCCCAGCACCAGACTGGCAGGCTACACAATTCTTCATAACCCAAAAGCCAGATTTTCCCAATTCCTCAGTAATCCGGGATATATCCATCAATTTTAAAAAAAAAATTAAAAATAAAAACTTTTTTTAAAATAAAAATCAGAAGATGGAAGCAAATGAAAATGAGAAGGGAAGTTATCTATTTTTCAGTAATTTTCAGTGACCCAAACACAAGTGGAAGGATCAACAGTAGAGCAGTTTTCCCTTTCATTCAGCTCTAACCTAAGGATTTAGATACCAACAAGTCCAAGAAGCACTGCAATATATTTTAATGTGTACTGAAATGGCCTTTCAAGTTACTATTGCCACCAAAATAAAACAAAACTAGAAGAGTGTTTCCTTTATCATAGAATGGTTGGAAGTGACCTCAAAGATCATCTAGTTCCACACCTCACACCCCACACCCTGCCCCGGCCATAGGCGGGGACACCTCCCACTAGAACAGATTACTCAGGGTCTCATCCAACCTGGCCTTGAACACCTCCCAAGCAGTTTAACTTCATTCTGTTTGATGATACTCTAGTTTTGATGTAACCAACCAATCAATGCTGAAAGTAACCATTTTAAAATAATCACCAGAGCTTAAATACTAGGAATAAGAGCAATATTTCCTGCTTTAACTTCAGCTCTCAATCTATCAAAGACTTTCTAATGTGTTATGTGATAGTGGATACCATCATAAATCAATAATGTAACACTATAGCACATGCATTATCGAATTTCACATGTAAGAAAACACTTCTTAGATTTCTCCATCTTCTATCTATTAGAAAAGGTAGGTTATGTTTATTTTTCATACAATAAAAGCATATCTTTTTGCTATTTCAGTATTATAGTGGTATTACAAATATTCATACAGGACTCTTTTCAGACCTTACCAAAATCAGTACACTAGCTAACTAAATAGGATTGGTATTAGTATCATAGTATCATGCTCAGACCTTTATGAGGTAAACCTGAGTAACCTGTACTAGTGGGAGGTGTCCCTGCCTATGGCAGGGGGTTGGAACTAGATGATCCTTGAGGTCCCTTCCAACCTTACCATTCTATGATTCTATGATAAACCTTGGACTTGTCCTTGTAGAATAGTATATGGAAATTCCTGTTCCCATTGCAATCAATACTTCCCATGGATTCTCACCTCCTATATTTAGTTATATGTGTACTGCAAGTAGTTCCCATACAAAAGCTGATACTTTTTGGGAATGAAGGGAAAAGGGAAGTAAGAAGAGGGCAGATGCAAGATACTGTCCAGATTTCAGTACTTTCCTCAGAGGAAATTCAAAAACCCTCTTTGAACTAGAGGACCTTATTCATAGAATCATAGAATCATAGAATGGTAAGGTTGGAAGGGAC
>VWZE01020982.1:24510-37631 GCA_013396675.1 Eubucco bourcierii | reverse complement strand
CCACCCCAGCCTGTAGCTCTGCATGGGATTGTTGTGGCCAAAGTGCAGCACCTGACACTTGAATTCATTGAACGCCATCCCCTTGGACTCTGCCCATCTGTCCAGGTGGTGGAGGTCCCACTGCAGAGCCCTTCTGCCCTCCAACCCATCATTAACAATCTAATATGAACTTGAATAGTAATTTCTGTGTGAGTATTGATTTTTATTATTAATATTTGAAAATTCAGGAAAATTCTGTAAGATTCTTTTGGATTCTCAGTCGACAGGAAGTAGTTGTACAAAGGGTATTTATTAACACAGAATTAAACAGTTTAAACAATCAGAACTTGGAAAATAGGGAAGCAAAACAGGAAAAACCCAAAACTACACCACAGGCACATATACTCACAACCTGCTGGTTCCCTGGGTATGTTTCCCGTATAAAGATGCTTCCAAACCTGCCATTATGATCCTGGGGGTAAAAATACAAAACATTCCAGGCAGAGAGACGAACAGAAAAACTCAGTTTGCTGCAAGCTGCAAAGACGTGGCTGCCGTGATTCCCAGCTAAATGAGATGTGAATGGAGTTCTCCTCCGGTGGAGAGCCAGCTCTGAAAGGCCTGGCTTCTAAATCATATCCCCACTCAATACATTATTTTGAAAATTAAACTGGCCAATTGTGTTGCCCAATGAATTCAAAGCTTTGTGCCTCATGTGACTACACAGGTACGTTGAGTGGCAGCACCACAGGCAGTGGCCCTCAGGGCACAGCTTTGCTTGGGCCAAACCCTCCGTTGTTTGACTGTTCATCAACTCCACTTCTGGACCCTGTCAGGGGAGGAGAGCAGTGGCCAAAACCAGTCTGGCAGCATTTCTACCCTGCCAGGACACCTTTTTGTTAGATCACAAGCACACTAATCCTTCAAAATGAACCTTCCATACCATTTCAAAAATTGCTCAAATAACTAATTATGTTTGAACCTCATCATTACTGTTCCTGGGAGTCCTTCTGCCTTGAAGCCAGACATAAACATAAATAATATTTTTCATTTAGGCTACAGTAACTTACTTTTAGAATTCATAGAGTCCTTCCTTTGTATCCTGGCCAAATTCTTGGCAAAATGCTGAGGTAAATGATAACCTAGTAGCACATTACTCACTATTTCTGTTGGCTTTAAAGAAAGTGCTATGAGATCATGGTGTGGTGTTAAATCAGAGTATCACAGTATCACCAGGGTTGGAAGAGACCTCAAAGATCATCAAGTCCAACCCATCACCACAGACCTCAAGACTAGGATTGCAAATGATTTGCAATTTTTTGTTTGAGCTATAAATTAAAGTCACATCTGGTAATATCAGTTAATTTCAATATAATCATATTTGGAGAAAGGTTGGACCACAAAGTTAATTTTTACTTGCTCAAGATTTCTTTTTTCCTCAATCAATAGTCCTCATTGAACATTTGTATAATAAATTATATAATATTTTAATTTTCAGATTCTTCACCGGGCGAATAGTGTCCTTCTTAGTGAAACTTTTATATTGTGCTTCTTAACCGGGTCTGTAAGCAATTCATTTTTCAGTGTTTCTTAAGCAACATAGGAGAAATGGTATTTGCTATTCAGAAGCTCATGGTCCAGGATGCAGCATCATCACAGAGAAGGTGCCAGAAAGAGAAACAGTGGAACCAAAAGAAAGTATTGAAAAGATCTACCTTCTCTTGCTGTCCAGGATATCAGAGTGTGTCTTTATTTTCTCTCACACATATCACAGCTCCCAAAGATTGTCCTGCAACAGTGGTTTGAAGATTAGAAAGATACTAACAAATTCAGTCTCTGAACTCTGACAGTGTTATGTAATTGACTTCTCTGCAACCTTGCTTGCTATCATCATCACAGCTCTACTTTATTCAGTGTCTACTGCTCTTCACATGAACTGGTAATTTACACTGTGATTCCTTAGAAAAGAATAATTGTGAGGTCAGAATTTTGACAGTATAAGGCAAAAGTCAGACACAGCAGGGTCTGAACTGCAATAAGATTTTTTGCAGCATCTACTTTGTTTTCAGTGCACAGTGATGTAGGAGATGGGGGGCTCAAGGGGAAGGCAGAATGCCACATGCCATTTACTCACCTTTTAGGTGAAATTAGTCTCTGCAGTGGAGAGGGAGGAGACAAAAACCACATTGTCATGGATTGAGTTGAACCTCTTGCTGTTATTCATACCACGCTGCAGTCGTGTCAGCTCCAAAAATGAAGCACTGACTGGAGAAAAGTATTATGGAGCTTGAAGTTCAGATTGTAGCATGGGGGGCTTCCTGTTCCAGTTGCTGCTTCTGGATTCCTGGTTTTGGGGTGTTGTTTTTTTCTGCTGGAATGGCAGTGCGACAAGGAGGGATGGGGGAGTAATTTGGGGCTTTTAACTTGTTTACTTCTGCTTACTGCTGCTTTGTGCCATGCTTTTTCTGCAAATAAATTGAGGTTATTATGCATTTTGTACCATGTTTATCTGATTCTGATCAGTAAACTCTATTCTAATCTCAATGTTTTTGATGGTTTTTGTTTGTTTGTTTGGGGTTTTTGTTTGTTTGTTTGTTTGTTTCTCAATACTGAGTTTTTTGTGTGTTACTCTCCCCTCGCTTATGTGTTGGGAAAATAAACAGGTTAACTCACTGGTTTGGTTTGACCCATTTTGTTCTGATTCAAATCATTGCACACACAACTTTTACTGACAACAGGGAAGATGGGGACATAGGACAATATGTGGAAGGTTAAACTGTTGTCCTTATCTTCTCTGAAAGGCATGCTCTGGCAAAGCCTATCTCAGATTCCCCAATAAAATCTATCAAAATGAAGAGATAGACTCCTTTTAAAAATGCTGCAGCTATCATCTCTCTCTGCACCACTCAGAAGTCTGGTGGGAAGAAATATGTGACCGTATCCCAGGCAACACCTTGATTTGGGGGTAAAAGGTGATAGAACAGTATTCACTACACAAACTTCTGATCATTTCTTAGTCTGCCTCAGTCTGTTAAGCTAGTTCCCATATGAATACTAACACATATTACAGGTTACTTGCAGGTGCATGATCTTGAAAATAGATGCTTAGCCAAGTGTCGTGATACTGCCAATACTCATTATTTTTCTTTATGTTCAAGGCAAACAGGCTTTCACACACATAGCTCTAAGCATCTAGTCCCATGTAAGATCTTTCCTGGACAGAGTTCTGTCTGAAGTTACTCCTCACAGTAGAGCACCACAGAGATACTTAAATGATCACTTTTTTTTGTTTGTTAAGGTTAAGGGATGACTGGTAAACATTACCCAAGCATGTGAAGTTGAAGGGGAAGAGAGAGATCACATGTGATTGACCATTTTCCACAGATAAAACAAATAAATTCACTTCTTTACCTTTAATTTTAATTTCAGCGATTATTTGGGTTATGGAGACGAAAAACAAGAGCTTGAGGTGACAATCTGTTTGGAGCACGTGTTTCTAACATTCATTTTTGCAAATCACTCAGAGCTACAAGATCTCAGAACATTTGTCCCACTGTTGCTATTTTTGAACATTTGTATTTCACCACTAAACTCACTCTCAATTACAGCTTCAGCCTTCATGATCAAAACAAACAAAAAAAATAAATACAAAAGAGGTTCCTCTGGGCTGTGATTCCCTCCTGCCTCTGAGTCACAAATGATACACACCATTGACATTCAGGACATAGTTGGGTGATAGAGAGACTTCACTCAGTTTTGAGTGTGACAAATGTGCAAAATTATTTCTCTAACTCTTTGAACAGAATTATTTTGATTGGAAAAGACCTTTAAGCTCAAGTCCAAATATTATCTAACTCAAGAGTTGTGCTAAATCATGTCCCTTAGCACCATATCTATACATCTGTTAAGCATCTCCAAGGACGATGATTCAACCACCTCCCTGGGAAGCCTATTCCAGTGTTTGATAATCCTTTCAGTAAAGAAGCTTCTTCTAATACCCAATCTAAACCTCCCATGGTACAACTTATGGACATTTCATCTCATACTATCACTTGTTACTTGGGAGAACAGACCAGCACACACCTCACTACAACCTCCTTTCAGGCAGTGGTAGAAAGCGAGGTGGTCTTCCTTCAGCCTCCTTTTCTGCGCACTAAACAACCCTGGTTCCCTCAGCTGCTCCTCGTAAGACCTGTTTGTCAGCCCCTTCAGCAGCTTACTTCTATCAGTAACCCTTGCATCTTTGTTGCTGTGTAGGTCTTCACTCCCTAGCTCCACTGACATGGCAGACTGAAATATCTCACTAGCACGTCATCCTTCAATCAATAATGTGCTACCCTCATGGTTTGATTGTGCAACGATAGTTTTGTGCCTTTTCTGCTTCAAATCCAGTTTAAAGCTCTTTTAAGGACCCCTTCTAGCTCCAGGGTTAGGATCCCTTCTCCCCTCTGTGACAGGTGTACCCCATCTGTTTCTAGCAGGCCTGGTGTCCTGCAAATCAATCCATGATTAAAGAAAGCAGAGACTAGACAGTGACATCAGGCTCAGAGCCAGGCATTGATCTGCTGGCTCCTCCTGTTTGTTCTGTTATGACTCTCCACACCCAGAGGGATAAAGAACACTATTTATGATCCCAATATTTTGACCAGTCGTCCCAAGGCTCTTCATTGCCCTTGAACGTCTTGTTGTAATTTCATATTTGCCTACCTGAAGACCAATAGTAGGTAATAATCTGGAGGCTGTACTAAGGAAGGAAGCTTTCTCCTTCATTAATCCAGGCCCCTGGGACACAGCAGATCTGCCTATGATATGTGGTGAGTCTGCATATCAGGCCTCCTGCTCCCTTCAGGAGTGAGTCACCTATGCCAATGACTCATTTTTCATTTGTTACTGAAGAGGTTTTGATGCAAAGTGTAGACAGACTAAACCTTAGCAACATCTCCAAACTGGGTGAACCATAATCCTTATCATTGTTCACTTCTCACACAGCACTGTGCCTGTTTTGCAAGGGCAGCTGGGAAGGTGGGATAGTTACTGGAGAGAGTCCCCAGTGGTACCTGTTGTGCTGGGAAGGAATATGTGACTCACAATGGTATTCTACCATCAGAAAATGGATCTTAGAGATGTCCAGTAAGTGAGCTATCAGCGTGCATGAGTATGTCAAGTATGGGTTGAACTGTAAGTCCTCTAGTCACAGTGGCAGGCCACAGAAGCACCATATTCTGCAGGCAGATTTTTCAGACTTGATAGAGTAAATCTTTCCTGGTGTGCAATTTACTTGTATGCCCAGCCTCAAGGAAAGATTTGTACATTATCTAGGAATCTTTCCTTGGATAGGAAGAGAGAGTTACATCTTGCAGGTGCCCTAGGCTACATGAGATGTCATTACCTCACACTTTTTCTACTTACACTTGTTACTTTATACACTAAAGGAGACATATAAGGAAGGGATTTACTTAAAAAGATGGAGAAAGAACCTGATTGATTCAAGACCTAGTTCAGCTTTTTAAATATTGGAGTTAAGTTCTGATAGGAAGGTGATTCTAACACCAGGAACAGCTGAATTGTGCTTCCTCTGGCCCGAGAACACTACCCTGTAGGCTAGACTAAGAGAGCTATCCCTTGTAATCTTTTCTCCTGTATTCCAAGACAATTAATTTTGTTCTGTCAACTAGGTGTATATCAGACACCTATTTTCTATATATTTTATTAAGTAAACGAATTGAAAGGCTGTTCACTAGTGAACTGTGAAAGTATGAGTAAGCATGCAAGAAACGCTTAAATAAAGGAAAGCTGTATCTTTGATGCTCTTTGGAGAGCAACCAAACAGAAAGGGATCTGGGGGTGCTGATTGACACCCACCTGAACATGAGCCAGCAGTGTGCCCAGGTGGCCAAGAAGGCCAATGGCATCCTGGCCTGCATCAGGAATAGTGTGGCCAACAGGAGCAGGGAGGTCATTCTCCTCCTG
The DNA here is from genome assembly GCA_013396675.1 of Eubucco bourcierii. Taxonomy (NCBI): domain Eukaryota; kingdom Metazoa; phylum Chordata; class Aves; order Piciformes; family Ramphastidae; genus Eubucco; species Eubucco bourcierii. The sequence goes on along the minus strand of VWZE01020982.1, from coordinate 31,682 downwards.
TACCCTGCACTGGTTAGGCCACACCTTGAGTCCTGTGTCCAGTTCTGGGCCCCTCAATTAAAGAAGGACATTGAGGTGCTTGAGCGTGTCCAGAGAAGGGCAACGAGGTTGGTGAGAGGCCTCGAGCACAAGCCCTATGGAGTGAGGCTGAGGGAGCTGGGATTGTTTAGCCTGGAGAAGAGGAGGCTCAGGGGGGACCTTATTGCAGTCTGCAACTACCTGAAGGGTGGTTGTAGTCAGGGGGATGTCACCTTCTTCTCTCAGGCAACCAGCACCAGAACAAGATGACACAATCTCAAGCTGTGCCAGGGGAAGTTTAGGCTGGAGGTGAGGAGAAAGTTCTTGACTGAGAGAGTCATTGGCTACTGGAATGGGCTGCCCAGGGAGGTGGTGGAGTCACCGTCCCTGGAGGTGTTCAAGGTGGGTTTGGACGTGGCACTTGGTGCCATGGTCTAGTCTTGAGGTCTGTGGTGATGGGTTGGACTTGATGATCTTTGAGGTCTCTTCCAATCCTGGTGATACTGTGGTACTGTGATATTGATAAGGTAAGTTTGGGCTAAGCAGAATGAAAAAGAATGTAATATAAAGGAATGTAATTGGGCCAAAAATAATTACTGGTCATGCTACAGATAAGTAGCCTGTCTTTCAAAAGCAGTTGGGCACAGTAGCAGAAAACAGAAAAGAAGGAAGTATACACCATGACCAATCACGGCCAAAATATTTCAGGAGTTTGACTAACATAGTTCACTAAGCTGCCAGAATATTCCACAGAAAATGAGAATCATGTTCTGACCTTTAGAATGTCAACAGATTAAAAAGAATTCTTTCTCTCTTTCTCCTATATATACAAACTCATGTAATATTGAAATACTATATTTCTTCACAAAAAAATTTTTTTCCAGTATCCATTTACTAGACACATAAAAGATTGAAAGCATACTTCCTTCACATTGTATTTCAGAAACTATTCCTTAACAGCTCCTGTCATAGCCATAAACAAGTTTCAACTGTTTCTGGAGAAAAACTTTACTTTAATGCAACATTAGGTATGTATTGTATATATTTAGGTGCTCCTCAGGCATGGAACAAAGATACGTCTTAAGGAATATCAAGATTCATGCCCTTAGAAGCACAAGGAGTTAGCGTTGCACTTACCCATAACTAGACAATTTTGAAGCTCCATCTAAGCCAGTCAAAAAAATAAAAAAGCAGATTTCCCTTTCAGAAAGCTGTTAAGCATAGGGATTTGAGTTTGTAAAATACATGCAAGTGATGATGACTCATTTCAAGTGTTTCTTAAATATCTTTCCCCTTGTTGTCACATTAGTTAATTTCACAAACATTCAGTGTTTAAATTTGAGTAATTTCTCAAAAAATATCTGCATTGTTTATGTGGTGGGTTAGGAACACTACTGAAGTTTACCAGACCAACTGAGATGGCTTGGAAGTAAGATAAAGCTATATTTACAGCAGAGCAAAATTTACAAGCATACATACAAAATATATTGTGATGGTTTGGGAGTTCCCTGCCCCCACACTTTGTAAAATGACCCAGACTAGAACTCAGCTGGCTGGAAGATAAGGACCGAAGCTCTATTTACAGCTCAGCACAATGTACAAGCAGAGATACACACTATAGACAGGAATAGTTACAGAAATAAACAAGTTAAAGGGAATACAGAAACACAACACCCTTCCCAGAAGTCAGAGACCCCAGGAGGGGCTCCCAACCACCCTTCCGCCTTCTCCCCACCCCTGTACCTTACCCCAAGGTTTGCCTTATGTGCAAGGTGAGCTTGGAGGATCGGCCAGGGGGGTTAGAAGAAAAGTGGTTAGCGAAAATTAGTCTGCAGAGAAGAGCCAGAAGCTAGACCACCCGAGATGCTGTACCCTCAGAGAGAGACTGACTGAGCCTGACACCTGTTTTGAGGTGTTTTTTTTTTCCCAAACACCTCAGCAAACCCATGAGTGAAACAGACATCACCATGTTTTCCCTTTACAACCTACAGTGCAATTCTCTCCACTAAAATATTCCAATTAACTTCAAACCAGCACATATATTTACCAGTATTTACAATTATATGCAATTTAGAAATAATACAGAAATCTGAACTCCCTTCCAGAAACAGAAAAGAAGCCCACAAGGGGCTTAAAGCTACCCTCTCTCTCCCACACAGTAAAACTTACTTGTTATCTGTTAGCCAAGGTTAGTGGAGAGATTTGAAAGCAACTAATAGATCCAATGCTTAGGAGTGAAGAAGGCAAAAGAGAGACAACTTGTTTACATTTTGGCTTCTTATCTCTTTTAGCAAACCAATGAATGATATAGACTTCATCATTATTTTCTTTTTACAACCAATGGTCTAATTTATCTCATTAGAATATTCCAACTAGCCTCAAAACAGCACAGTTTAGGACTTCATCAAGTCTCTGAAAAGTTCATAGAGTCAACCAAAAAGCTAGTGTATTTCTTGGTTCTGATACACTAGTTGTTTAAGTCAATAGAAAGTTCTCAGACCTCTTGAGACAGTGGGTCATGGCCTGCAGAACTGTAAGACAATATAGGATTCAGTGATGGAGCTAAAATTCTTCATCACTTTTCAGTCCCTGTGTATAATCCAGGCTTTGCTATGCAGCTGCCACTGTAAAACACCATCTTACAGTCCAGAATCCTGTGTTTTTCTCCAATATCAAGGGAACAAAGTCAAAAAGCAAATGAGCTGTTAACAGTCTACAGCATTGTCTGATTTTGTCTGTGGCTTGTTCTAGAAACATTATTTGCTAATGCAGTATGATAAATCTATTTCTTAACAAGAGCTGTAAATTAAGTGTAATGCAGAGCATAGTCTACTTAAACAACCCAGTCTTGCAGCAAGTACCAGCCACCGCTTTTCTTGCCTTCTGCTTTTGGAAAGAAAGCTGCCTAATGTTTCATGCAATTCACAGTGAAAAAAAACTGCCAAGAATTCATTCTGACATTGGCTGAAAAGCCTCAAACATTTTTAATCACTAAATGTATGACTCAGATCCTGTACTATAAGGAGTTTGATAGTGTGTGGAAATAACCACCAAAACATATGTCAATTTTGGAAGATTGTCTGAATTTTTTGACTTTGAATTACTTTGAAGACAGTGATTAGTCTAATTATTATAAATATTTTGATCTATATCTTCATTTCCTGTTTGCACCCGGGATGGAACCAGGAAATCCTGGCCTACATCAGCAATAGAGTGGCCAGCAGGAGCAGGGAGGTCATTCTGCCCCTGGACTCTGCACTGATGAGGCCACACCTTGAGTACTGTGTCCAGTTCTGGGCCCCTCAATTTAAGAAGGACCCCCTATGGCAGGGGGTTGGAACTAGATGATCCTTGAGGTCCCTTCCAACCTTACTATTCTATGATTCTATGATTGAGGTGCTTGAGCGTGTCCAGAGAAGGGCAACGAGGCTGGGGAGAGGCCTCGAGCACAAACCCTATGAAGAGAGGCTGAGGGAGCTGGGATTGTTCAGCCTGGAGAAGAGGAGGCTCAGGGGAGACCTTTTTCTGTCTACAACTACCTGAAGGGTGGTTGTAGCCAGGAGGAGGTTGCTTTCTTCTCTCAGGCAACCAGCACCAGAACAAGAGGACACAGTCTCAAGCTGTGCCAGGGGAAGTTTAGGCTGTAGATGAGGAGAAAGTTCTTGACTGAGAGAGTCATTGGCTACTGGAATGGGCTGCCCAGGGAGGTGGTGGAGTCACTGTCCCTGGAGGTGTTCACGGTGTTTTTGGACGTGGCACTTGGTGCCATGGTCTGGTCTTGAGGTCTGTGGTAATGGGCTGGACTTGATGATCTTCGAGGTCTCTTCCAACCCTGGTGATACTGTGAAAATGTGTCATAAATACTTGAATGACAGCTTTGAGTTACATCAATTTGTACGTGTGTGGGATATCTTGCAAAGCCTAAAGCTTAACTTTATGAAGTTGGAAATCTTTGAAAAATCCTTGATTTTTAATCTTTAATTGATATCTGGGAATACTTAATATACAGCTTTCTCTTTCATTACAAAAATGTGTTGTGAAGCAGAGTTTGTCAATCATTTATTGTCAAAACTTTAATTCAATCCACTGAGATTTCTCAGATTTTCACAAGTAGATGTCTTGGTCATGTGTGAGTTCAAGGCGGGTTTGGACGTGGCACTTGCTGCCATGGTCTAGTCCTGAGGTCTGTGGTAATGGGTTGGACTTGATGATCTTTGAGGTCTCTTCCAACCTTTGTGATACTGTGAAATGCTGACAGTAAAGAGAATTGGCATTTACTAATGGAGCTTTTGTGTACAGTACAAATAAGTGAAATTTTGCATGTTGATCCAAAGCATAAATAAACTCAATTTCCTGAGATTCCCTCTGTACTGAATTTTCTTCTCACAAACTCTAAACAGCATGCTGGAATGATAACCAGTGTTAAAGTTCAAAAATTTATTATGTTTAGTATCTCATGCTAGTGTGAGAAGGCACAAAGAACAGAAGGGAGTACATACAGAGGAAGAAGAAGTGAATATCTGTTTGGGACTGCGTGCTTGTCAGGAACAAGAATTTCATAATGTGTACACATGGCATTCAACACACAAATAAAATCACAGATTTTCAATGAAACTTCCTCCACTTCAAGAAGAGTCTTAAGTGAGAGGTTTAAAGGTCTGTCAGAACTAATATTACATATGCAACCTTAAATATTCATTGAGTTTGTAGAGATTTCATCTTCTGCATTTATCAAGAATTATTCATGGTATGTCAGTTTCTGTCATAATTCAGACACATTGACTCAAAATAATGTGGAAAAAAAATTAAAACCCGAGAGAAAATGACAGCTACAGTGATGGAATGGGGATAAGTGATAGTTTTAAAGAAACTCACTGTACATCTATAATTTTCCCTTTTAATATCTTACCTTTAAGCTATACTTCAAGACACTGACATAGCTTGATGTGAAGTGCATAAATAATTGAATGATGATATTTTTGTAAGAGTTTTGTTGTTTTTCAAGTCAAGAACAATCTTGCAATTCTATGTCTTGTAAAATAATAAAAAACCCTTTGTGTTTACTGGAGCATTGATCAAAACATGAACATTACATGACACATCCAATTTAAAGCACAAATACAAATGATGAATTTACCTCAAATCACATCACTCAACAAGGAGACAAAGAGTCAAAGAGTTTTAATTAGACCTGTCAAGATACCACAAAGCACTTAATGGGACATTCGAAAAATAGATGCAGACTTGCTTTGCTCACTCTGTTTCCTGAGCAGTTCTTCCTTATTTTGTGAGGTGACAGAGGTAAAGAGGAGGAGACTGCAAAAATCTAGATGGTAATTTGTACTTTTAAATGTGCTTGTTTAATTTTCATCATCTGTATTACACCAATATGAATGTACTCCTTATGTTCAGGATACGGCCTCCATAATCTCTTTAAAAATAATGACTAAAATTGCTTTTATATAAATAAAGCAATGAAGGAATATGTGAGTAGGATGGACCTTGTGACTATTGTAGTACAGAAAATTAGGTTATGAAAGAAAAGGCAATGCTGTGAACCTTAAGAAATGGGTTCAAAAATTATTTGTAATGTTGAGTGTGCAATTCAAAACAAAGGTCTAGGCACATAAATGCATTTTACTAGGTTCTTATTAACAATGCCAAGCTTCATATTTACAGCCTAGTCCTTCTGTCTGAGCACATATTCTTTAAACACAAGTCTCAACTTCTATCTCAACTGAAGGACCTCTGACTTATGATTCTCCTTTCTAACTATATCAAATTTCTGCTCTACATGTAGCTCTTTTAAGCTATTGAGTGCTTTGTAATTGTGTCCTTTGTGCTGTTATCATGAGTATTATCTCTTTCAGTAAAGAAATTTGATATTAGATAATTAGTTTGAAAAAAATAATTAGGTACGGCATCATCAATTGGAAAGATATCGTGGCCAGTAGGGCAAGGGAGGTGATTGTGCCACTTTACTCTGCTCTTGTCAGACCCCACCTGGAGTACTGTGTGCAGTTCTGGAACCCTCAGCACAGGAAGGACATGGAAGTGTTGGAGTGGGTCCAGACGAGGGCCACGAAGATGATCAGAGGGCTGGAGCAGCTCTCCTATGAGGACAGGTTGAGAGAGTTGGGGCTCTTCAGCCTGGAGAAGAAGAGGCTTCGAGGGGACCTGATAGTAGCCTTCCAGTGTCTGAAGGGGGCCTACAGGAAGACTGGGGAGGGATTATTTACAAGGTCCTGCAACGACAGGACAAGGGCCAATGGGTTTAAACCGGCAGAGGGGAGATTTAAACTGGATGTCAGGAGGAAGTTCTTTCCAGTGAGGGTGGTGAGGCACTGGAACAGGTTGCCCAGGGAGGTCGTGGCTGCTCCCTCCCTGAAGGTGTTCAAGGCCAGATTGGATGAGGCCTTGAGTGAGCTGTACTAGTGGGAGGTGTCCCTGCCTATGGGAGGGGGTTGGAACTAGATGATCCTTGAGGTCCCTTCCAACCTTACCATTCTAAGATTCTATGATTCTATATTGATGAAGAGCTTCATGATACATTAGAAAGTTAAAAAAAACCAAAACAAAAACAACAACAAAAAAAAAAAAAACCCAAACCTACGAAAATAAGAAACCCACAACCAAACCTGAACTATAACTGTGTTACAGTCATTCAACACTAATAATTCACACAGGAATAGGTTTCTCAAATTTTTTGTGTGCAAGTTACCCATTCGTCACCTTACAATTGCACAATCACAGTCCTTTTACACAGGTTAGAATTCTGATTGCCATTAGGTAGTGACTTAAGGGTTTATGGCACAGGAAATTCTCCCCCAACAACAACAACAAAAAAATACTCACAACAAAACAAGCAAACAAAAAAATAACCCAAACAAAAAAAATAACAACCAAAAACCAACCCAGCAAACCTCCCACTAGAACAGGTTGCTCAAGGCCTCATCCAATCTAATCCTGAACACCTTCAGGGAGGGAGCATTCACAATCTCCCTGGGCAACCTCTTCCAGTGTTTCACTACCCTCACTGTAACAAACTTCTTCCTGACATCTAGTTTAAATCTCCTGTCTTCCAGAAAGAAAGAAAGAAAGAAAGACAGAAAGAAAGAAAGACAGAAAGAAAGAAAGACAGAAAGAAAGAAAGA
>VWZE01020979.1:14978-34800 GCA_013396675.1 Eubucco bourcierii | reverse complement strand
GTTTTCACTCCCACCTGAATATGCCCCTCTGGGGGGCTCTATTTTGACTCCCACCTGAATATGCCCCTCTGGGCTCTCTATTTTCACTCCCACCTGAATATGCCACTCTGGGGGCACTGTTTTCACTCCCACCTGAATATGCCCCTCTGGGGGCACTGTTTTCTCTCCCACCTGAATATGCCCCTCTGGGGGCACTATTTTCACTCCCACCTGAATATGCCCCTCTGGGGGCTCTATTTTCACTCCCACCTGAATATGCCCTTCTGGGGGCACTATTTTCACTCGCACCTGAATATGCCCCTCTGGGGGCACTATTTTCACTCCCACCTGAATATGCCCCTCTGGGGGCTCTATTTTCACTCCCACCTGAATATGCCCTTCTGGGGGCACTGTTTTCACTCCCACCTGAATATGCCCCTCTGGGGGCACTATTTTCACTCCCACCTGAATATGCCCCTCTGGGGGCTCTATTTTCACTCCCACCTGAATATGCCCTTCTGGGGGCACTATTTTCACTCCCACCTGAATATGACTCTCTGGGGGCACTGTTTTCACTCCCACCTGAATATGCCCCTCTGGGGGCACTATTTTCACTCCTACCTGTATACACCCCTCTGGGGCACTGTTTTCACTCCCACCTGAATACGTAGCTCTAATGGTCTTTTCCAAAACCCCCCTCCACCCTGCTTTCCATATCCCATAACATCTCAATTCCCAGCTCAAAACCAGAGTCACATGCTTTTAAAGTGACAGTACTGTTGCTTTTAAATGACAGTCTCAATTTTCCATGCAAAACCAACCTAGGAGCTCGGCTCTAATGTTGTAGATGTTATTAGGAACTCGCATTATTCCAGGACTCACCAAAACCAAACCAGTTTTGTGGCTGAGGGTTGGATTTTTGGTTTGGTTTGGTTGGGGTTTTTTTTGTTTGTTTGTGTTTTGGGGTTTTTTGTTTGTTTTGGTGTTGGTGTTTTTTGTTTTGTTTTGTTTTTTAATCCCTCTGTTGATGCTGAGCACGCAAAGGAGGCCTCTCATTCATCCCTCTGAATGGTGCTGTCATCAGCCGGGGCTGTGAAGTGACATTGAGAGGGGAAGAATTGCTGTTGGTTGCCACTGACTGCTGGGAGTTGTGCAGTTTCCCAGCTGCCAGATCAGCATCGCAGAGGCTGACACCTATTGAAGCACTGGCTGAAGGCAGCTCCTTTGTACTTCAGGAGGATGTTTCCAGAGCCCAAAGGCAGGCATGTATAAGACACTTACTAAAATGCATAATCTTGCTCTGTGCAGGGTTTGTTTTCTGCCTTGTCAAACCATCTGATTAATGATAGAATACTTAGCTAATAATTTAAAATCAAATTTATATATGTATTTCCTAGCAATACCAGAGTAGTTCAAGCAACTCATGAATTTTCCACCCTTTCTACTCTCATCCCTGAAAAAAAAAAAAACAAAAACACCTGAGATTGGAGCAATGTGACTGAGCACTGAGGTACAGCAGTGAGCAATGACCAGAGATGCAGCTTGAAGGTGCAGCTAGGAGCCAAACCAAACCACCTGAGATTGGAGCAATGTGACTGAGCACTGAGGTACAGCAGTGAGCAATGACCAGAGATGCAGCTTGAAGGTGCAGCTAGGAGCAAAACCAAACCACCTGAGATTGGAGCAATGTGACTGAGCACTGAGGTACAGCAGTGAGCAATGACCAGAGATGCAGCTTGAAGGTGCAGCTAGGAGCAAAACCATCAGCTAGAGCCTGAGGGTAAGCAGGCTGAGCAGTGCACATCCTCCTCCTCAGTGCCAGAAGCAGTGGTCCAGGCTTGGACTGTGCTCACCTCAGTGAAAAAAAAAAAAAAAAAAAAAGGCTGTTGAGTGTCTCTAGCAGCAGCAGCTTCACTTGCTCTCAGCAGACAGGCAGATGGTGTTGAACAAACCTGCTGCACTTTCTCCCTGCTTTTGTTTTTATTGGTTTTTTGTTTTCTGCGGTAGCAGAACGTAAAACTTTACCAGCTGGTGTGGTGAGCATCAAGTATTTAAAACACAGTAGCTTGTTCTCTCTTCTCCCAAATTAATTATGCTAAGATGTGCTTTGGAATAAATAGACCATCTTAACACCACCACCACCCCCCCTCCAAACAAATAAAGGCCAGGGGCTGCATGTTTTACGTTCCTGTCTGCTTGCATCTTATTTTGAAACCTGTAGGGTGCAGCTGGGTCCCACCCTCTGCATGCCTATTAAGAGGTGGAGTTTGAAAACAGACTTTGCTTACACGTTTAAAGCCAACAAAACCCCCATCAAGAATCTCCAGGTAGTTCCTTGCAGAGAATCAAGGCAAAGCAACTACATTTGACATCACTGAAAAGCTCACAGGCCCTCTCTCTTCTTTTATCTGCCCATCATAACCCATCTTTCTGTCAGGTCCTGGTTTAAAACAAGCAGCTCTTTACAGCCCTGCAGCCCTGCCTCTGTGTTTGAGCGTAAAAGCAGAACATTAGACAGTCAGATCTTCAGTTTGGAAGATAAAGGATTTTACTCTTTACTACTACTAATATTTTTCAGTAGGAGGTAGAGAGAGTGTCAAATCTAAAAAAAGGGAGAAGCAGTGTATTCTAGCAGCTTATAGACAGGCTTTCTGTTTCAGCTGAAGTTAAAACCCTAAAAAACAGAGGTGTGTTGCATAGCTGTAGCCATCAGCACCCCAAATCACAGTGGCAGAATCACAATAATCACAGAATCACAGAATGGTAAGGTTGGAAAGGACCTCAAGGATCATCTAGTTCCAAACCCCTGCCATAGGCAGGGACACCTCCCACTAGCACAGGTCCCCCAGGCCCTCCCCCCTCCGGGCCTTGCGCAGCCACAACCTCCCTGGGCAACCTGTGCCAGTGCCTCACCACCCTCACTGCAAACAACTTCCTCCTAACATCCAGTCTAAATCTCCCCTCTGCCGGTTCAAACTCATTGCCCCTTGTCCTGGCATTACAAGACCTTGTCAATAGTCCCTCCCCAGTCTTCCTGTAGCCCCCTTCAGATCCTGGAAGGCTACTCTAAGGTCTCCTGGTAGCCTTCTCTTCTGCAGGCTGCAGAGCCCAAACTCTCTCAGCCTGTCCTCACAGCAGAGCTGCTGCAGCCCTCTGAGCATCTTTGTGGCCTCCTCTGGACCTGCTCCAACACTTCCATGTCCTTCCTGTGCTGGGGGCTCCAGAACTGCACACAGGACTCCAGATGGGGTCTGACAAGAGGAGAGTAAAGGGAAGACTTTAATGTGGAGCCTTTATTTTTCATACACAAGCACAGAGGTGTTAAAAAAAAGGAAGAGACCAGTATGAGCATATGAACATATGAAAAGTGACAGTCATAAGACTCTGAGCTTAGCTCAGAACTTCCTTATTATCTTATTTTCCACTCTTTGCATTGTCCTGTTTGAAAAGGTCAGGGGCAGAAAAAAAGGCTCTGTTGTGAGGCAATATCTTAAAGTCCCTCCCAATGACTATTTTTAGCTATTTACTTCTAAAAACATGATGCTGGGTATCTAAATCACATGTCAGAAAGCAGAGGCCATGGCTGAAGATGATTTTTTCCTTTCCCATGGTCTACTTGAGCCTAGGCTTAAGTGCAGAGTCTCAGAGCTGGGGAGAGTTGTCCTTCATCTTCCTCATCCCCAGCTCCCTGTGTGGCACAGGCTAACATGGGAATGTTGGTAATGTACAGGATCATAAGTGGCTTTTAAGCTCGTGTTTTCAGCCTTCAGCAAGGGGGGAAAAGAATGAAATCACTAATGGAAGGGAATTTATTTTGGTGTGAGAGTGGGATCTGAGCTACAAGTAGCCAATGGTAGAGTAGCAGAGCATGTGTTATGTACTGACCCTGCACCGAAGCACTTGGAGTTGGGGTTTGGCTTTTGGCCTGTAACATCTGGTCAGTTGTGCTCTCCAGCCCCTACCCCCTCAGAGGGCACCCTTCAGCCCTACCTTATGCCTCTCCTGGCAAGGCTGATGTCCTGCCATGGCTAGGGCAAGCAGCCTTGGCGCTCCACCATAGCTTTGGGGCCATAGCAGAAAGGTGAAGGCACAGGCTGATGTTTTCGGCTGCTCTTATGGAAAAGCTTGGTCACCCCTACAGCCCTCACACCCACCAGGGAAACACAAGCTGCTCTAGGGTGTCAAGGTGGGTGCTGTTTGTGCTTCTTCTCCTTTGTAGTCTTCCATCCTCCAGTGCTTTACTTGTTCCAGGAAGGGCATACAATGAGAAGAAGATTAAACTGCCCCTAAAATACACTCAAAAGTTTTTTTATTTACTTGGGGATATTTTTAACCCACTCATAAATCAGAGGCAATGAAGGGCTCCTGGCTTCAGCAACTAAAGATTCAGCTGCAGATAAAAAAATAATAATAATGTCTTAAAAATTGCTAATCAGAGGGGGTTTTCAAGTTCCTGGATGTGATTATTCATCCTTGTTACTACCATGGAGTACTAACTGCAATGCTGAGATAACAACTGAGTCACTGGGATGCTGCTGTTAAAAAGCACAGCATTGGCAGCCTTTGTGGTTGGCTTCCAGCTCTTGGGCTTTACAGGGGAAGGGCTCTTTGGTGTAGCAAGGACTTGGGGCAGCCAGGGTAGTTAGGCTGCCTGCAGAGGGTGAAATCAGGAACACAGGAGTGGCTCCTAGGAGGTGTAGTTTGGGTCAAAGAACTTGGCAAAGGAGAACCGAGGGCTTTTCCCCATAGTTCTACCCTGTTCCTGCTGGAGAATCATGAAATTGCATCTCAACTTGGAAAGGATCCATAAGGATCCTAGCTAGAAATGGGGATATCCAGACTGGATGTTAGGAGGAAGTTCTTCAGCATGAGGGTGGAGAGGGTTGCCCAGGGAAGTGGTGGAAGCCTCATCCCTGGAGGTGTTTAAGGCCAGGCTGGATGAGGCTCTGGGCAGCCTGCTCTAGTGTGAGGCGTCCCTGCCCATGGCAGAGGGGGCAGAACTGGATGATCCTGGTGGTCCCTTCCAAGCCTGATTGATTCTATGATTCTGTGATCAAGAGCTCAAGCAGGCTGGCTTTAAAACCAAGGCATGCTGTGCTTTGGTTACATTAGGAGGGGTTTTCTGCTGGCTGGTGGGGAAATAAAAAAAATTTAAAAAAAAAAGAAAAAAAAAAAAAAAAAAAAAACCCTTCCTCCTTTCAGCTCCTTTTTTGGTTTCAGAATGTATCTGTGTTTTGATTGGTCACTTAAATCTTTCCCAGCCCTTTCAAGGCTCTGTCTGCTCCCACTCAGCAGCTAGCAGGACCTCTGCGTGTGCTACAGGGTCCTGCTGGAGAGGCAGCAGCCAACCAGAGAGTGGCCCAGAGCCACTGAGACTCAGCAAAGGCTTTGAGCAGAAGCTCTGGGTGTGGCAAGCCAGGTAATTCTGCTGTAAACTAGTGCTCTTGTGTAGCAAATGACTTACAGCTTCTCTTCAATGAGAGGTATTTCTGGAGCCATTCCCCACAGGAAATATTTTAAACCAGTTCATCTACCTATAGTGAGGTTTGACTTCGTTTTTCAAGTCCTTCTTGCTAGAACTGGCCAAGCTACAGTGCATGCAGAGATGGGTTCTGGCTTTTTTTTTTTTTTTTCCTCCCCTGTTTTTTTTGCCAGCAAATAGGAAAGAGATTTGTGCCCAGCAAGGCTGACTGCTTTCCAGCACTCCATCCCTGAGCCCCAGCAGTGAAGGGGAGGAACTGCACCAGTCCTATATATCTGGAGCTTGCAAACTGCCTTAAGGGTGCAAGTTGGCAAGCCCAAAGATAGTACCATCAAACAGTGAGCAGCACACACCACACAAGTCTGAAAACTTTTTAATGAGGCTGAGGAAAAAGCCAAAATGCTCCTGTCAGAGAGTGTGGTGAGAGTGTTGGATTGCAAGGATAGAAACAAAGTCCTAAACAAATTAGTGGTTAAAAACATACCTGAAATCACAGAATCAACCAGGTTGGAAAACAATTCTAAGATCATCGAGTCCAACTTAACGCCTCTCCTTGGCTGGAGAGCAGCCCTGAGGAAAAGGACCTTGGAGTCTGGAGTGATGAAAAGCTCAACATGAGCCTGCAGTGTGAGTGCAGCCCAGACAGCAACTGTATGCTGGGCTGCAGCAAGAGCAGTGTGGGCAGCAGGGCAAGGGAGGGGATTCTGCCCCTTTGCTCTGCTCTCCTCAGACCCCACCTGGAGTCCTGTGTGCAGTTCTGGAGCCCCCAGCACAGGAAGGACATGGAACTGTTGGAGCAGGTCCAGAGGAGGCCACGAGGATGCTCAGAGGGCTGCAGCAGCTCTGCTGTGAGGACAGGCTGAGAGNGTTCAAGGCCAAGTTGGACGAGGCCTTGAGTGAGCTGTACTAGTGGGAGGTGTCCCTGCCTATGGCAGGGGGTTGGAACTAGATGATCCTTGAGGTCCCTTCCAACCTTACCGTTCTATGATTCTATGATTCTAACCCTTCTAACTAACTAAAGCCTGGCACTAAGTGCCTCATCCAGCCTCCTCTTAAACACCTCCAGGGGTGGTGACTCCACCACCTCCCCAGGCAGCTCATTCCAATGCCAATCATGCTTGCTGGGAATAACTTCTTCCTAACATCCAGCCCGAGCCTGCCCTGGTGCAGTTTGAGACTGTGTCCTCTTGTTCTGTCACTGGGTGCCTGGGAGAAGAGACCAACCCCTACCTGGTTGCTTTAGTGGTCCTGACTGTGAAGAAGACCTTTCCTCTTCCCCTCCTCCCCCAGCACGTTCTAGCCCTTTCTATGCAGGAAATGGCTTCAGCAAATACTTTGCCCTTAGCTGAATATTAACTCACAGAACAGGCTTCCTTGATTAGCCTTTCTGATTACAGCCTGTGATTAACTCTGCCCAGTGCTAATGGAGAGGCTGGCAGCCATAGCCTCTATAGCCCAGGGCTTCTGCGTGCTCTGCTCTGGGTGTCAGGGAATAGGGGAGCACTTGGCTAAGATCACTCACCATAGAAAAAAAAAAGGCTTTGGCTGTGAATGCCTTGGCTTTGGCTTAGCAACAAACAATGCTAAGACCAGGTGAGCACAAAGTGCTTGGTGCCTGTCTAAGTTTGTGGTGTGGGGTCACACACCTGGGCTGTGTTAAGCCATACCAAAAGTGAGGTGCTGGTGCCCAGCCTGCAGGCTGCCCCGATGAGATCAGCAGTTTCTGATACAGGATCACAGAATGTATCTGGTTGAAAGAGACCTCAAAGATCACCCAGTTCAACCCTTGACTCAGCACTGAAGGGTCAACATGAAACCATGTCCTTAAGTCCACACACCATTTGAACACTCCCAGGGATGCTCACTCCACCAGTGCCCTGGGCAGACCATTCCAATGCTTGATAAACTTTTCAGTGAAGAAGTATTTCCTAGTATCCAGCTTAAACCTAACCCTGGTGCACCTTGTAACCATTCCCTCTAGTCTTGTCACTTGTAGTCAAGGAGAAGAGGCTGACTCCCTTCTCTCTCCAGCCTCCCTTCAGGTAGTTGTAGAGAGAGATGAAGTCTCCCCTCAGCCTCCTCTTCTCCAGACTGAACAACCCCAGCTCCCTCAAAAAGAGCTCTTAAGCACATTTGCATCTTGCATTCCTCTTCAAAATGCCAAATTATTCCCATTTCTTAGTGGTGAAACATAAGGGGGAGTGGGGTGAGTGTGTGACTAACTTGCAGCACCCATGGGTGCAGGGTGTCCCAGTGCAGAAAAAGCTCTGGGCTCAGGTGGAAGCTGGAATGTCTGTGTTTACCCCTGGGCTTTGCTTGCATTACTCAGCAGGCACCATGCTGCCATGTACCAACTGCTACACCAAACTACCTCCCCTCCAGCCGCCAGGGGCCTTTGTCCACCCCAAAGGGGAAATCCAGCAGAGCTGGGCGGCAACAGGGAAGTTGGCTCAGTTTCTGGGACCTTGCCAACGAGGAAAAGACTGTGAGGAACACATGACAGGGTCCTTTCTACTGGAGGTGCTGTGGAGGTCTGCTTCCATAAGAAATAAAAATCCACCTGACTTCCAGCAGCAGCAAAAGCTGAGGGTGACACAAGCCACAGAATGTCCCCAGAGACACAGGCAGGCTGTGGGAAGGCACCGTAACAGCATGTGGAACAGGGCTGCTAAATATAGCCCTGCCTGGGAGCTGCCATCGGTGGTAACCAAGTAGAGGCACTGACATTAAACTGGAATTTAGCTTCCACCAACTTCCATATTGCAGCTGGCCTTTCTAGAACTGCCCTTTGGAGAAAGAACTGTTGGAGGTGTGTCTTACAGGTGACCTTGGGTGCTGGTGGGGTGGCAGCGATGCACCCCTGGAAGGACTGTAAGAAGAAACGTGGCCATGCAAGGCTTTGGAGCTGCTGCTGAAGCAATGACATGTGTTATCACAGAATCACAGCAACACCCAGGCTGGCAAAGCCCCTCAGGATCACCAAGACCAACCTAGAATCCTACTCTACAGGATTCACCTTAAACCATATCCCCAAGCACCACATCCAAATGACCCTTAAATACATTCAGGGTGGGTGACTCCACCACCTCCCTGTGCAGCTCATTCCAGTCCCTGACCACTCTCTCTGTGAAAAAGTTTTTGCTAATGTCCAATCTAAACCTCCCCAGTCTCAAATTGAGGTCATTCTCCTTTGTTCTGTCTCCCACTACCTGTGAGAAGAGCCCAGCAGCAGCCTCTCCACAATGTCCCTTCAGGTAGCTGTAGACAGCAATGAGCTCTGCCCTCAGCCTCCTCTGTTTCACACTAACCATCCCCAGCTCCCTCAGTCGCTCCTCATAAGATTTATTCTCCAGGCCCTTCCCCAGCTTTGTTGCCCTCCTCTGGACCCACTCCAGCACCTTCACATCTCTCTTGTATTGCAGTGCCCAAAACTGAACACAATACTTGAGGTGTGGCCTCACCAGAGCAGAGTACAAGGGGACAATCACCTCCCTACTCCTGCTGGCCACAGCATTTTTAATCCCAGCCAGGATACCATTTGCCTTCTTGGCCACCTGGGCACACTGCTGGCTCCTCTTCAGCTGCCTATTACAACCCCCAGATTCCTTTCTGCCAGGCAGCTTTCCAGCCACACTGCCCCAAGCCTGTAGCCTTACAGCTTAACAAGGTGAATTACACACCCATATTCCATTACCTGCTCTTTAAGGCTGTTTCACAGCCACAGGAGTAGCTGTCACACTGGCAGAGGTCTGCCTGTCACTAAACAGCACTGACAGCTTTCAGAACCGGGTGGGAGGAACAGGCAAGGCTTGTGCCTCAGAACTGTGCACGTTGGTTTGAGGTTAATTGGAGTATTTGGGAGAAATCTGATCATTGGTTGTAAAAAGAAAATAATGGTGAAGTCTATCTCATTCAGTGGTTTGCTGAGAGGGATAAAAAACCATAATGTCAACAATTTGTCCCACTCTGCTCTGAGATGCTGGATCTATTTGCTTCCTCCTCAACCCTGCTCTAATACCTTTTCTACTAATCTTGGCTAGCAGAAAACAACTTAAGCCTTGCTGGGTTTTTTTGCTTGTCTGTCTGGGAAAGTAGAGGGAGAATGAGAGGGCAGCTTTGAGCCCTTCTGGGCAGCTTTAAGCCCTTCTGGGCAGCTTTATTTATCCAGGAGGGACTTTGGATTTCTGTATTATTTCTGATTTGTATGTAATTTTAAATACATTGTGTGTGTGTATATATATATATATATATATATATATATATATGCTTGTAAATTTATCTTTGCTGTAAGTAGAGCTTGGTCTTACTTCCAAGCTGTCTGAGCTAGTCTGGTAAATTTCAGTTGGTTTCTGAGCTGGTGGAAGCAGAGCTGCATTCAAACAAGGACTAGTGATAGGCATTCCCTGTGTGCTTGCAATAACGTTCAGGGCCACAGAAATTATCAGAGTGCTGGAGCAGCTCTACTGGGAAGAAAGGCTGAGAGAGTTGGGGCTGGAGAAGAGAAGGCTCTGGGGAGACCTTGTTGTGGCCTTGCAGTGTTTAAAGGGGGCCTGTAAGACAGATTGAGCTAATGTTGGTTTGTTTTGGTTTGTTTTGGTTTGTTTTTTAGCAGAGTCTGTTAGTTTAAAACTAAAAGAGGGAAATTCAGACCAGAGATAAGGAAGAATTCCTTTACAACAAGGGCGGCCCAGGTTGCCCAGAGAGGTGGTGTATGCCCAGTCCCCAAAAACATTCCAGGTCAGGTTGCACAGGGCTCTGAGCAACCTGCTCTAGTTGCTGGCTGCAAGGAGGACCTTTAAAGGTCCTTTCCAACCCAAAGCACTCTGTGAATGTCTAATTGCACTACCCAGCCAGCAGCTACACACTGTGTACCATCTCATACAGTAATGACTACTTACAGAAGTGTATTGCTGGGTGGTATTGGAGCTTCCACCCAGAAACAATGCAAGAGCTGAGCAGTGTGCTTAGCAACAAACAACTTCCAGCAAGTTCCTCCTTTCAATGGTAAAAATCTGGTTTGGACTAAAGGGGAATCAAAGCCACACTGGTCCTACTGTAAGAGGAGCTACTGCAACACTGCAACTCCACTTTCTACCACATTCTAGCATTGCATTTCAGCACCAAAACTAATTGTGCCGACACGTGCACACCCCACACAACTCACATTTTGACAGAGGTGCCTGAGTGGCATTGGCAAGGCCTCATTTCATAATCTTCACCTGCCCCCATCCTTCCCAAGGATGTCACAGGATCACAGGATGTCAGAGGTTGGAAGGGACCCAAAGAGCTCATTGAGTCCAACCCCCCCTGCCAGAGCAGGACCAGACAATGTAGCTCAGTTCACACAGGAATGCATCCAGACGTGCCTTGAAAGTCTCCAGAGAAGGAGACTCCACAACCTCCCTGGGCAGCCTGTGCCACTGCTCTGGGACCCTGAGAATCAAGAAGTTCCCTCTTGTGTTGAGGTGGAACCTCCTGTGCTGCAGCTTCCATTCATTGCTGCTTGTCCTATCCCAGGGAGCAAGTGTCCTCCCCCTCCTGACACCCAACCCTCAGATATTTATAGACATTTATTAAATCCCTTCTCAGTCTTCTCCAGACTAAAAACCCCAGGTCCTCTCCTCATAAGGCTGAAGTAAAGCACTCTTAAGCTCAATAATGAAGTGAGTCCCTCCTTGTTCTTCTCCCATTGCCATATCATCCAGGTAATTCAATGGATGAGGAGGAGGAACAGAGAGGGGAAATACTCCACAACCAATTTCTTTTAAAAATTAACTGTATTTAATATTTAAATGCCTACGGCTGGCACTGCTAGGCAGACAGCATGATGACTGCCAATGGATTTAAATACAAAAGCTGTAGGAAATGAGGTATTTTAACTATACAAAGCCTGCAAGTCCAAGAACATCTGCAGATCTTCCACTTTGTGCTGTGACCTGTGCTGAGTGCTGGGCATTCGATAGTTCTTTCTGTGTGTGTTTATCAAAAGGCCAAGGAAATCTGCAGGGCCACCTTTAAAGTGGGAGAACTTCTCACAGCTGTCTTACCACATGTTAAAATGTTCAACCCATTCTGATATAGGGTGGAGGTTTTGATGCATCTTCCTCTGCATCTAAGTCCTGGGCTGGAAATCGATCTGGGAAGTTAAAAATTCTGCCCCCAGGGCCTGTGTGAAAAAGGAAAAAGGAAACCATTAAAGCTGGTGTAGACATGTGCACGAAATCCTGAGTTTCTTCTGGCTTAGAGTTAATTTGGTGATGGGGATTTCAGCCTGGGCTGTAAAGCTTACCCAGGATGTTCCTTTCACACCCCTGGTGACTACCCAAGCACATGAGGGGAAGCTACTCACTTTGTACAGCACAAGTCATTTCCACAGCCTGGTTTTGGTCCTCACTGGGTCGCAGCCATTCCTGCAAATGGAATGGGGCCATCAAAAAAATTAATCTGTGAATCTATGCAAGAAGATGTACCTGAACTCGTTTTAAAAGCCTGTGCCTGGAAGTTTAAAGCAGCCTCACATTACACACTTGGTATCTTTAGTCAAGAGCATCTGCCCTGTGACCTGCACCCTTTAATTCCTTACCAAATGTCCTGGCTGGATGAACATTTACTACAGCATCAGAATTACTTCAGTGGAGAAGTAGCTCATATTTGCTGCACTCTCTTAGACACAGTGTGTGCCCCACCACTTGAGGTGGAGTCCTCACAAACGAGGTGTGTCACCTCTCTATGCTTCACACACCGTACAGGAGAGATCTTTAGCATGGAATTTGTAGTTGTAGGGACCAGGCATGCTGGTTTGTGAGCACCAGCAAGTGTTTGGAATGCTGTAGCAGGAGCAATCATTGGTTGAAGAGAGAGAGAAGGATCAGTTTCTGAAGACAGCAGAAGTTCCTAAGACTAAGGCTGCAGCAGCTTCAGCACTAATGGTTTAGAAAATGGAGGTAGGTCTTACACAAGACTGAAAATAAGAGGGAGGTGGTAAAAGGAAAAATAAGAAGACAGTAAAACCTGTCTAATATCCACTCAATTCCTTAGAACGAGTCCTGGGTGACTGAGGCAGACCTGAGGTTAGAGTTAGGGAAGAGAAAGACATCTTCTCCCCACTTTCTTCCCCTCACACATATAGAGAGCACAGGCAGATGGGTGGCCCGGGCTCCTCACTCACCATTCCAGTCACACTGTCGTAGCACGAGCAGCGTGGCAGGCTCCGGCATCCCAGGTAAGCCATCGCTAGCACCACAGCAGCACTGCAGACGGAGGCGGCCAGCATGGCTACGTTAGCACCCTTGACTACTTTATGAAGCACAAACTTCTGCAGGCAGAAAAGGAAGTGTTCAAATCACATTGAAAAGGTGAAGCTCACCACCTAAGAAAAAATGACTGCAAGGCTCCCCAGGGAGGTGGTTGAATGCCCATCCCTGGAGGTGCTTTGAAAGAGGCAGAGATGTGGTGCTGAGGGAGATGGTTTAGCGTCAACCTTGGAAGAGTTAGAGGGGTTGGACTTGGTGGTCTTAAAGGTCTTTTCTATTCAAAATCATAGAATGGTTTAGGTTGGAAGGGACCTCAAAGATCATCTGGCTCCAACCCCTTGCCATACGCAGGGACACCTCCCACCAGCACAGGTCACTCAAGGCCTCATCCAACCTGGCCTTGAACACCTCCAGGGAGGGAGCAGCCACAACCTCCCTTGGCAACCTCTGCCAGTGCCTCACCACCCTCACTGCAAAGGACTTCTTCCTAACATCCAGTTTAAATCTGCCCTCTGCCAATTTAAACCCATGGTTCCAAGACTGCTGCAGATGCATCATTATTCAGTGATGTTTAAGTCAGTGTTATTTACAATTTTTCTTCCTGTGCTCTGAAGAACAAGTCAAAAAGAGTAAGCAGCAAAATAAGTAAAGTAAGACACCAAGCAACAGTGTCAGGTTTGGAAATAGCTTTAACAACAAGCAGAAGCCCAAGGAATGTCTGCCTCTCTTCATGCTGAGTGTGAACAATGCCTTCTTGCCTTACTGCACCTTGGCAGCCTGACATTTTGATTTGTTCTGCAACAAACTAATGAACAGTTTCACCCACCTGAGATGTTCTCCTCCCCACAGGGGCCATGGGTTGTACCAGATCTGAGGTACAAAAGGTCTAACTCCTCTCTCTTCAGCTTTACTGTGGGGGATATGCTTGAATAATGCCCAGTTTTAACCAGGTGATCTTTAACTGTTGTAACTTTATTACCTGAGGTGCATGCTGAAAAGGATTCGAGTCCAGCGATTGCTGGCTCAAACCAGGCCAAGGGTGCAGCCAGCACCTTCTGATGAGCCTCCACCATGACTTTTTCCTGGCACAACCCAAACCTTTCCACACTCAGCAGCAATTAACCCAGCTGTAGTATGTGTGTGTGTGGCTTACAGTGTGGATAACATGGACTGGGAAAGAGCTCAGCTCCTCCTCTTCACCATAGCTCAGTGTGAGGGAGCTGTAAACTATAACGATGAGGATGGCAGCACAAGAAATCAGGGAAGCAACTATCAGCACGTTCACCTAGACAGCAAAATTAAGGGAGAAAAAGAAGGGGAGCAGGAATTAAAACTGTCCCCTGACAAATCAACACAGCTAATCCAGACAAAATACACTAACAAGCACTGCAGCCTTTAACCTCCCATGACACTAAAAACTGTTCCTGGTACACTAAACACTGTTCCTGGTACACTAAACACTGTTCCTGGTAGCAACAGTCACTTGGAAGCCAAACACAGAGCAGCAAAGGTTTCCACGATACCTAATTTCTGAGCTACAACTGAGTCCTAAGCCTTATCCCTGAGTGCTAGTGGGACCCAAAGACCTTGTTAGAGATCTTATAAACAATATTCCCCTTTGGAACTTGCATGGCAGGAGAGATGCACCTAGGAAATGCAAGTCAGTTAACTTCTCTCCTACCTTAGTGTACACAGTTGATAACTACAGGAAGGAACACCAAAATCCAGCATTTTCACAGATTTTTTTCTTGTTATTAAAGCTCCTCTGCTGCAGCAGAAAGCAAAGCAACTCTGCATCCTCCTGTGGCTCAGGAATGCAGCAGCTTTTGTGAGAGTAACTCCACAAAATAAACTTCGAATCCTGCAGAAGGAGCAGCCAGCTCATGGCCTACCAAAACAGCTTTCAATTTTCCCAACAACATTTTGCCCCCCACCCTGCACAAGCACAATCCCTTCGGGCTCACCAGAACTGGATTCTTCCTCTGAGAGGAATACAAAGCTAGGACCCCTGGGACTCCCATCACCTGCAGGGCACAAAAGGAGTTAGTAACTGGAAGAGACGTATCAGATTTGGGTGATAAAACTTCTGCAGAGCACATGAAAGGTCCTCATTTTCCAGGCTTGGATCAGAGCAGCTTAGGTCAAAAATGGGAAGAGAATTGCTGATTTCACTCTGTTGTCCTCTCCAACATCTCCTGGGGGCAGGACACTGCATGGAACACATCTTATCCACTTAGCACTCCATGGCAGCAGTCTGACTGGTTTTCTGTTTTCTAATAAAACGTAGATAGGTCAAATTAAAGTGGTAAAAATTAACACTGTTCTCCCAAGTCCTTACACATCTTTTAAATGAGGAAAGATGAGGAGAGGGGCAGCATCTGCACAGCTGAGGACACTTCCGTCCAGCTGCCCTGTGGCACTGCTCACCTAACAGAGACATCAGGAATACAAAGAGTGACATTAAGGGTATTAAGAGTAACACTGGGGTACTGAACACCAGCCAGTGAGAACTGCCCACTCTTCATTCCAGAACAGAGAATTAGCAGCACTATGCTGTGGGACACACCTAGATGTTCCTCTATCTGATGTGAAGATGAAGCATTCAACTCTTCAGTGGCCTCTCTGTGGTCACCACACTTCTGCAAAATAGCCTGCCCCTTACCACTATGCTCTATCTTCTACCTCACCCAGCACAAATGTCTTTTACTGAGCTCCACCAGAGGGAAGTCTTCTTGCACTCTCCTGTCTGTACCATAAGGAAACTTATTACCTGGGTTCAAAGCAAGGAAACAGGGAAAAGCTGGCAAGAAGTCCTGGTCTCGCTCCCACCCCTAAGCTGAATAATTGGTAGCAGTGGGGGAAAACCCAGCACAAAAGCAAGCACAGAAAATAGAGTGCAGCTTTACCATCCCAGCCCAGACTGGAGCTCTGGTTTTGCTCAGCTGAGACTCGGTTCTGAAGAGGCTCTCTATGAAGCCACTGCCGAGGCACACAGTGCTGAGGGCTATCTGGAACAGCCCCAGCACGACCATGGTCCTCTGGTTAAAGATGAAATAACGATAGCGATCCATTCTGCTTTGCCTCACGCATAAAGCCCCAGCTGTGGATCACTGCACTGTGGTCCTCCAGAACAGCTTTTCCTAGGGAGGAAGAAGGGACAAGAACATCAGGACCTGTGGTACAGCAGGACTGCAGGTTCACCCAGTGTACAGAGGTCAGCTTGTCCTGATTGGCATGAAGTGAAGGTGAGCAAAGGTGAGGTGGTGAAATCCCTCCTGCTGCTGCCCACAGGTGCCTGGAGCACCTTTTCTGATGTTGCTGGGACAGAAGCAGATGCTGAAGGGCCTCAGCCTCTCATCTCCTGGAAAAGAGAAGCATGAGAGGGGATCTTATAAATGCATATAAATATCTAAAGGGTGGAGGTCATGAGGATGGGGCTGGGCTCTTCCCAGTGGTGCACAGTGATAGGACAAGGGGCAGTGTGTGCAAACTAGAACAAGGGAGGTTTCAATTGAACTTAAGGAAAAATTCCTTTACTTTGAAGATGACCAGAAAGGTTGTGGAGTCTCCTTCTCTTGAGACTTTCAAAACCCACCTAGACATGTTCCTGTGCAACCTGCTCTAGGTGATCCAGTATCTGCAAGGGGGTTGGATTAGATGATCCCCAGAGGGCCCTTCCAAACCCCACCGGTCTGTGATTCTGTGCCATCCTCCCTTCAGACCCCGGGGCCAACTCGTGCTCTTCGGGGGGTGCCTGCATTTGCCCCTTGCAGGACAAGTCCCGTCCCAGGCTAGGCAGCAGCCGCGGAGCCCGATGAGCTCTTCTCGGCAGGGCCGCAGCTGGCAGGGGCCGCTCGGCTTGCCGGGGCTCCCCTGTCTGTACCGCCGGCACCGAGACCCGGCTCCGCTCTTTGCCTCCGCCTTTTACCGGACGCTGCTACCGCCCGGCGGAGGCTCCAAGGAGACCAGCCCGGCACAGCCGGAACCCAGGAAGCGCCGCGGCCGCCCTGCCCGCCCCTCCCCGGCAGCCTACCTGCGGCGGGGCAGCTCTGCGGGGCCCAGCCCCACTCACCCACCGGCGCTGCTCCGCGGCGGCGGCGGCTCCGAGTGTCCCGCGGCGCGGCAGCGGGGTTGGTACGGGGAAACGTCCCGCTCCGCCTCCTGGGGCAGGACAGTTCGGATCGATGCGGAAACAGACCGAAGGTATTGGGAGAGGCTCTGCCGTGCCCGCGGCGGCTCGGAGCCGCGCAGGGTACGCGGCTGCTCCGCCCCCGCCCCGGCTCTCCGTCGAGCCCTCCGGTTCCCCCGGGCACTGCCGGTGCTGGGGCGGGTCCGTGCCCTTTCTGAGCTAGGCTGAAAGAACAGGAACCCACCCCAGCGCCCTCAGCTCAGCCAAACCCCACACTAAATCCTGCCAGCCCTCCACAGGTTCTCCATAACGAGCTCCTAGCTGCTGCCGACCCTTTAAACAAACCCGCTACGAGTCCACCAGCCTGGGAATGGCACACGGCCGGGCTGGAAGAAGCCAGCCCCCCGCAGCAGCATCCACAGCTCAAGCTGCTAAAGGAAAAGGCGAATGCAGTCAGTTCACAGAGGAGGAAGCTACTCCACCGGCTCTGGATGCAGCGGCCAGTGCTCTCTGTCGTGGATGGTGGCAGACACCCTGTGCAGGTGGCTACAGGAGCAGAAGCAAAGCAACTGGCAGCACAGAGGTGAGCCCACCCCGGGTGCTGAATTACGGCAAGGCTGTGAAAGCACATCACTTGGATCATAAATTCTCTGTAATCGTCTAACCCAAGCCCTTCTAAAACAGGTTTGCCCAGAATCACATCCAGGCAGGTTTTTACTGTCTCCAGAGAAGCAAACTCCACAGCCTCTCTGGGTAGCCTGCTCGAGGGCTCTGGCACCCAGAGAGTAAGGACATTTTTCACTAAGTTGAAGCAAAACCTCCTGTCTTACAGCTTTTCCTATCACTCACCTCCACTGAAGAGCTCAGCCCCATTCTCTTGCGACTCACTCCTTAGCTACTGATCAGCATTGGTAAGATCTCCTCTCAATTTTCTCTTTCCCAGGCTAAGCAGCCCCCGGTTACAGTCTTTCCTCACAAGAAAAATGCTCCAGCCTTATTGTATTGTTTAGATCTCTCCGCTGGGCTCTCTCCAGTAGTACCCCTTTTCTCTTGAAACAGCAAGCCGCCAGCTGGACACAGTTGTGGTCTCTCTAGAGCACAGCAGGGGGAGAGGAGAACCTCCTCGACCTGCTGGTCACACTCTTAACACACCTGTGGTGGGTTGGTTACTCCCGAATAAAACCAAGCTAAGCCTTAACCCATAACAGTATGCCAGAGGAGCACTTGCTTTCTTAGCCACAAGGGCACACTGCTGGCTCAGGTGAACTTACCCATGCTAGATGCCTACAGACCCAAGAGCTGGGGCCACTGAAGAACATCAAAACAACCAACAGGCAAATCAGGCTGCTCAGACTGAAGGGGTTCAGGTGGATGGGACTGGCAACATAAGAGTGAAAAACTTAAGAGCTCACCTGGCCCATGACCTTAGGCCATCAGGGAAGGGATGCAATACACAGATGGGCTCAGAGTTGAGGGATGGACTTCAGTGCATGCTCAGATACACTTTACACCACCACCTGGATATTTTTTTCACAGCTAAAGCCCACGTCCTGTGCATTGAGAAGGGAATAACAAAAGCAGCAGTGAGGTTAGGTAAAACCCAGGGCAGTGGTGCCAGGAGTGTTCTGCCTTTCACTCACTCTTGATGCCACCTGGCCTACGAGTGTGTTAACCATGTGCCACAGCCTGCTCCCATGCATCAGCAACAAAGCAACCGCGGAGTAAAGGGGCAGACAGCACAGGACAGGCTGTGATGGGCTGCCCGGGGAGGTGGTGGAGACACCATCCCTGAAAGTGTTTATAAGGAGGTGGATGAGGCACTTAGTGCCATGGTTTAGTTAATTAGAAGAGTTAGGTGACAGGTCAGGACTGATGACCCTAGAGATCTTTTCCAGCCTGCTTAATTCTTTGACACCCAAACCCACCACACACAAACAACAAGGGGAAGAAGACACTTTTTTGTTGAGTATTTTAATATCTGCATTGCCTTCGTAGCGCAATTAAAGCAATCTTTAAAATTCACTTATTACAAATGTTTGTCAAGTCTGTTTTTCCCCAGAAACATTTTGTTTTTCTTGCTTCCTTGCACATACACCCAAACACACTATAAAAACCTCATTCATAACGTCAAAGGAAGGGCAATCACCATTCATGTAAACATCTTTCTTAGAGTTATCCATTTTTTTTTTTTTAAAAGTCATGAATAAACCTCCAGATGTTCAGTAAGGCTCATAGTTCGAGTACAAATGTCATAAAACACCTATCAAGTACTGTATACAAGTTAAATACTCCGGGGTTAACACACGTGTAAGCTTACCCCAAGGATTATTCTTTAGCACTTAGTTCTTCAGAACAGAGACACCCAAGTAATTATGGGCTAAAGAGTATTAAAATAGCAGAAGGCCCAGCAGAAACTGTTAAGTAATAACACAATTTGTTGTTTGTTTGTTTTTTTAAAGTCTGGATCTTAAGCTCAGGAGTTAAACTCAGTACAGTTACAGTAGGAAAAGTTGTTTTGTTTTTTTTTTTTTTCTAGGAGGAAATCTGCAGAAAGGAGGGATGGGTCTGTTTGTACAACACCACAGAGGGACAAGCTGAGAGGTATGTCCTGAAGATGTGGCTGGCCTTGCTATTGCAACTATTTATGACAGCTGTGGCTAAGGCTGCATAAATAACTTCCCCAAATAGCAGAAAAACGACCATTTGTCATTGTAAAGATCATTTGTTGCATCTCCCCTTTTAAATAAAATTAAAAAAAAAAAATAAATAAAGCAAGCCACTACCTACTTCTTGGTAATCAATTACACTTGCATCTTACAAAAAGACATTCTGTTAAATTTGGCTTAGGTCTTACTAGAACCTTTGCTGTTGAATATTCATCTTACCATGAAAATATTTTGTACAAACATTATTATTTTATTTTTTTTTTAACATACAAATAAGTTAAAACCTGTAAAGAGGGTCTTTCCACACTCATTT
>VWZE01020979.1:0-10456 GCA_013396675.1 Eubucco bourcierii | reverse complement strand
AAAAAAAAAAAAAAAAAGGAGCAAATCCATTTTCTCCTCTCAGAAAAAAAAAAAATCTTCATGCAAAGAACAGCTTCGTTTGCGTGTCGCAATCATAAATTAACTAGAAGAAGCCAGCCATAAAGGCTAGATAAATATTAGGTTTGGACATGTTGCTATACTAGAGAGCCACGGAGACCAACACACAGCACTCTCACATACACACACAAGCCTTTCCACTAGTTAGAAAGGATTTTGTTTTCTCCTGCAACAAAAAAAAAAAAAAAGAAAGAGGATTTGTAGAAAGAACAACGCCCGGACAAGAGGAAAGGGGAGTTAAAACCCAGCCTCCTATATGCTAAATAAATAAACTGCTCTATTGCAAGATTCAGATGGAAGGTTTTTAAAAAGGCAAAATGATGCTACTATTAGAGGATATCAAAATGTTACTGTTATCATCACAAGTGGCATAATATGCAAAATGCAGTTGCACAATAATGCCTAGGCAGAGAGAGCAACACTAATTCTGCCGACTACAAGTGAACGATATACCCAATTTTAGTTTTCTGTCTAAGTCTTTTGGCATCTTTGCATATGGTGCAAAAAGCAGAAGCTACCAAAGAATATCACATCTCGTATAGAATAGTAAATAATTTCTCCAGATAAGACTGGTGCAACGCTAGCTAACTTTAAATCTGCTATGAGTAACACAGTCAAACCTAGTTAGTATGCAAGAAACTTATCTCTTAACACAGAATGCAAAGTTATGATGCAACAGCATGAACAATCCCTGGTTGTCCAGTTTTCAGTAGAAAGGTAGTGCATAGATCCAAGTTGCTGTTTCAGTTTGCTGAACCAAGAAGGAGCTCTCGTTTTCACTTTTGCTGGGCAGCCTGGAAAGCTTTCAGTTCCAGCTGGTACCACTCTGGTGCTTCTGGCCCGTTTTGCCCGACGGGGTTGTGGTCGTAGCCGTAAGCCACTGTTAGTTCTTCGTCCTTCTCCACGGCCCTGATGGTGCGGATACACTTGATGGGCCCAAACCGAGGATGGACAAACCTAGACAAAGGACAGGACACATTTACAGGGCTCAGCTGGCAGCTCACAGAGGCTGCTAACCCCTGCTACGGTTTCAGAAATCACTTGCGGCTCAGAGCGTCATCAGCTAACCTGGAATCGTGTGAGTGGATGTGCTGGTTTGAGGCTAATTGGAATGTTTTAATGGAGCAAATTACACTATAGGCTGTGAAAGGAAAACATGGGGATGTCTACTTCACTCATAAGCTTGCTGAAAAGTTGTTTGGGAACAATAACCAAAACATTAGATAAGTCTGAGTCTCTGTCGCTTGCTAGGAGAGCAGCTGGGGCGGTCCAGCAGCTTCTGGCTCTGGTTCCTCTGCTGATTCATCTTCACTAACCATTTTAATTCTAACCCCCCTGGCCAATCCTCCTAATTTACCTTGTGGGTAAGGCAAACCGTGGGGTAAGGTACAGGGGTGGGGAGAAGGTGGAAGGGTGGTTGGGAGCCCCTCCTGGGGTCTCTGATTTCTGGCAGGGGAGTTGTGTTGCTGTATTAACTTTAACTTGCATATTTCTGTAACTATCCCTGTCTATAGTGTCTATCTCTGCTTGTACATTGTGCTGAGCTGTAAATAGAGCTTCAGGCCTTAACTTCCAGCTGGCAGAGTCTAGTCTGGGGGATTTTACAAAGTGTGTGGGGGGCAGGGAACTCCCAAACCATCACAAGTCTCCACCCACTACACCCAGGTCAACAGAAGCTTGTTTGGTGCCTGGACCCTTTATTCCCAGCCCCATGCTACGAGCCCAGCCTGCACTCTTGAACCATGGGACTCTACTTACGGGTCATAGATGCAGTTAGGAGTGAAAGAATGGTTGGCCTTGTGCCCCAGTGAGGCACAGTACTTGGCGGCATGGTTGTAGGGCTCTGGCACGTCTATGACTGTCTCATCATCCAGGGATATGGTATTTCCATTGAGGGCCCAGTCTCTGCCATCTACCTAGTTTGGAAGGCAAAAATTCAGTCATTTGTGTGTGTGTGTGTGTGTAGGGGTCAATTTTGCCAGCAGGATGAATGCAAACATTCAAATTTACATGACTAAAGCTTTCTATTTAGAAGGAAAAAAATACCCAACCAAATAACACCACCACTACCCTTTATATTATACACACATAGGTGAACATGCACTCCCTTTAAATTAAACTCCATCAGGTTAAATATTAGGATAAGATGGGTATAAAATCCTCCTGTAGGAAGATTTCAGCAGGAGCAATGAGAATTCAGACTGACTTTCTTCTCTCCTTTACCTCCTGGTGTGTAATTCGCACTCCGTTGTAAAAGGACATAACTGTGCTGGCTTCTGCTGCTATTTTGGAAAACAATCCTTCTCCAGCACTGGAAATGAGAGACACATCAACATACACCCTGCAAGGGCAAGAGGCATGGAGTTAGCGAGCAGCTACAGTCTTCATTTTCAAGCAGTATTATCACAACACTACTGGCATAAAGGCTAAATCACTCCGTGCAGTGACAACAGCAATAATTAAAACCCTCCCCGAGCAGCTCCTTCTCCTTCCTCTCTTCCATATTGTTCTCTCTACTTTGTCAAATGGGGATTTGGTGTAAAGTGAGGGCTGACCTTACCTGTTAATTTGGAATCTTTGTTCCCCAAATTGCTCCTCATGGTTGCTTTAAGCTCAGGAACACCCTTAATACCATATTGGAACTCAGAGATCCTCCCTAAGCTGAGGCTGTTTGTGTGTACATGCACAGATTAATCCTCCACTGAAAAGTTTTCAAGATAAAGCCCTTGACCTTCCAGCACTCGACACAAATGAGTGCCAGCATTTTACTAATTGCTTGTTTAGGTATTTCAGAGTATCAGAAAAGGACTACAAGCCAGGTCCCTACAGAGCACGGCCTCTTCTACAGTGAGCTAAAATGTGTGCTTGTGGAATAGCCACAGGAGAGGGGACTATGAATTGCTGAGGAGCACATCTTCATAGTGCAGGGTTGTCACAAGCAGGACCTCACTCTCTTCCAGCTCGACAATTCACCCTTGCCTTTTTGCCTCATCTGCAGGGAGGGGAGAGCACTCGGTAGCAGGCATGCCAGGCAGTGAGACACCAAGCACAGCACCCTGCAAACTGAAACTAAGCATCTAGAAAATAGAGAACAGCCTTGGGGTTTTTGTTTTGTTTTGTTTTGTTTTGGTTTTTTTGCTCAGAGTGTTGCAGATGTGGACTGTCAGTGGAGTCCAGGACTTGACTGAACGTGTCTTTGAAAGGCTAAGAAACTATCCCAGTCTAATCTCTTACAAAGTTACCTCTGTTCTAGCCACCTGAGTGTAATTTTATCCTGCAAATCAGGTATAAATTCCATTGAGTCAAACTCTGACTCACATGCAGTAATTAGCTCCGTTTCACAAACCCTTACACACCTCACCTTTACGTTTTTTAAATGAGCAAAGGTTGCAAAAATTAAGCCCTAAGTGTTTAACAGCAAAGAAATGTGTACAGTACCAAAAGACAGGGAAGAAGAAGAAAGAAAATCCTACCTCTCTGACTCATAAGGATCAGGAAGAAGTGCATTGGTAGAAATGCAGGATGAAGTGGATTTGTCAAAACTGTATACTGGGCCTGAAAAACAAACAAACAACAAAAAAAAACAAACCTCAAACAAAACCAAAAATTAACAAAGGAAATAAGCTCATTAGCAGCACTGAAAGCAAGCAACCTTTAACTTAATCGAGACATTCCAAAATTGAATTGTAATGACTGCAAGAAATAAGCTGTTATGCTTAAAAAAGAAAAAAAAGAAAGGATGTTGAACAGAACTGCATCTGTAAAAGGTCTTCAGTCAGCTACTGTTGCAGGATGACTTTTTTCTCTTAATGTACTTGAGTGTCACAGAATCACAGAACTTTAGAGGTTGGAAGGGACCTCCAGAGATTATCCAGTCCAACCTCCTTGCCAAGGTAGGATCACCCAGGGTAGTCCACACAGGAATGCATCCAGGAGGGTTTGGAAAGTCTCCAGAGGAGGAGACTTTACAACCTCTCTGGGCAGCCTGCTCCAGAGTTCCAGCACCCTCACACCAAAGAAGTTTCTCCTCATATTGAGGTAAAGCCTTCTCTGTTCCAGTTTGTATCCATTGCTCCTTGGCTTATTACTGCACAACAGTGAAAAGAGATTTGCCTCCTCCACTGCACACCCAACCCTCAGATACTGATAAACACTGATCAGATCCCCTCTCAGCCTTCTCCTCTCCAGACTAACCAGCCCCAGGGCTCTCAGTCTCTCTTCACAGAGGAGATGCTGAAGGCCCTCAGTCATCCTTGTGGCTCTCCACTGGACTCTCTCCAACAGTTCCTGAACTGGGGAGCCCAGAACTGGACAGGATTGCAGGTGTGATCTCAGCAGGGCAGAACAGAGCAGGAGAAGAACCTCCCTAGCCCTGCTGGGCACACTTCTCTTGCTGCACCCCAGGCTGCCATTGGCTCTCTCGGCCCCAAGGGCACGTTGCTGGCCCATGCAGAACTTGCTGCCCACCAGCACTCCAAGGTCTCTTTCCACCGAGCTGCTCTCCAGCAGGGTAGCCCAAGCCTGTCCTGCTGCCTGCTGTTATTGCTCCCCAACGCAGGAGGCTACACTTCTCCTTATCAAACTTCATGAGGTTTGCCTTCCCCCAGCTCTCAGCCTGTCCAGATCTCCTTGGATGGCAGCACACCCCGAGGGGTGTCAGCCACCCCTCACTAACTTTGTACCATCAGCAAACTTTCTGAGGGTCCACTCAATGCCCTCATCATTAGTATTTGCAGTAGCAACATTATCACTAGGAAGAAGGTTCTTAAACCTGCCAACTTTTCAAGGAGGACTTTCAAAACTGACCACCCCAGAGTTTCTGCTTACAATCAAACAAAGCAAAACCTAAAATATATTCAATAACAGACAAGGCATTTAAATAAATAAATAAATAATCTTGGGCTACCTCAAATATGAAATGTTTTCTAGCCCAAATCCTGAAGAGACTTCAGCCAGAAGACAACATCCAATGATCACCAACAGCACTTGCTACAGTCATTTATTTCCTGCCATTAAGAAGGAACTCAGTGGCACTGCTCTCATTAGATCCTTGGCATCCCTCTGCAACCAACTGCCAGAGGACTATCTGAGACACAGGTTAAAACACAATATTATCAAGTTTGCTAGAAGGCCACTGGCCATGGGAGCCCAAGATCTGTTCTGACTGAAGGTAGCTTCCTCCAGAGCGTGAGTAAATCCTGTTTGCAAAGCACAGCTGCACTCTCTCAGAAGATGGGGTTTATTTGTTGTGATTTTGAGTGATGAACAAAATTAAACATCACAAGCATTTGAGCATTTGCTTTTTTATGCCTTCTCACTGAGTTTTATGTTCTTATTTCACACCCAGTGAGACAATCTTTGCTGGGAAAGCAGCAAACAGATTAACATAGTCCCTGTTTATTACTCATTATTACTCCATCACATACACCTTAGAGCAACAAAACCAACAAAACTGCAAGTCCCAGACATCACTGCCCTGCAGAAGGAGCACTGCTTACGTGGGTCGAAGGCAGCACTGTGATCTTAACCATTTCATAGGTACTTTCTAGCAGCAGGACCAGCAGAAGGGTGCTGGTGAATCACACTGTTACACAACAACTGAATCTAGTGCACTCTCATTCCAGTCCCTCTGTCCTTTCAGGTCCCTAACAGAGATGCCAGAACATTCACAGTGCTGACACTCGCTTGCATAAACCCAGCTCCCACAGCTACAACCAAACCACGACTTCCCTCTCCACTTCCAGCTATGTTTACTAAGGAAACAAATGCTGTACCTGTGCCAGCACTCACAGTTAAGCAGGTTTTCATGCTGGCACAGATGGCAACGGTGTGTGTGTGTGTTGAGCAGGTCCATACCCATGAGGGAAGGGTTATGAAAGGCAGCCCAGCAGCACCACCACATGGGTCACTGCCCATCTGTTCCCAGAGCAAAGGGATCACCCCACATGCCTTTCTGGCTTCTCACTGACAGACTCACCAGCTCACTGCAGCCAGCCTTTAGTCTCTAATGTGGAACATTACAGGAACCAAACCATTTTGTTTGCAGCCAAGAGCTGGTGGTGAGAATGCAGGTTTCCCTGTTAAGCTGAACTTACTTCCTGGGACGACTTCAAACTGAGGTTTCCCATCCTCCAGAGATGTCAGAGTCGCCAGTTTTGCTTCTATCATTTCTCCATCTATGAACCTTCCAGAATATGCAGTTTTGCCATCAGGGTACACATAGGCTATCTTCTCCCCAGTCATCTCCCCTTCTTCATTCACTTCTCCCACAAGGCTGCCTCCATCCTGAAAGCACAGGCAAGAAAGACCAGGCAGAGCATTTAGTTCTACCTATCTTCAGTCAATGAAAAAGGTTTCCCCCAACTTTTTAAAGAAGTAAATCTAAACTACAGCAAGTTCAGATGTGAGATCATACAAACAAATGAGAAGCTGGGTGAAGTCATTCCAGTCAGGATAAAACTGATAAAAGAAAAGAATGGAGGTTTTCAACATTGTCCAAAATAGGCAAAACCCAAGATATGTCCTCCTGTGTGACACAGACACTGGGTTCCAACCGGCAAGATTTGCATGTGAACAGCTTTCAAACAAAGGCTGAAAGCCACAAAAACACATTGCCTGAGTTTTCTTAGTACAAGGCTATGGTGGAGGAAAGAAAGGAAATTCATACCTGGCCTTGTTCACTGATAACTTGTGGCACATCAGAAAAACAGTGCCTAAAAAAAGATTTGCTTCTCTGTCCCAGCATCCCCCCATGATAACAGGAGGCACTCAGTGAGAACAACTGTTTGCTGAGAGCCACCAGCAGTAACACTTTTAATTTCTAAAGTTTACACATTTTAGCCCTGGGCTTTGCCATCTGTTACTTGCCTGCAACTCAGGTTAGGTCTATTTTGAGAACTGCAGAATGAGATGCAGAGAGCAGCTCAGGTCTAATAACTTTAAGTGTTTCTTTCAGAAAAGGACAAGGAAACATCTTCAAATAACGCCCAGGAGCAAAACTAGCGGGTGTGATGTGGAAGCAGACTCATTTTTGGATCAGGATCACTGCACACAGACTCTGTTTCATAAACTGGCACTATTTTTTGTTCAAGGATGAAAGAGCTTCAAACCTACTGTAGTAAGAAACAGCAAACCTTAAGTCTGGGTAAAAATCAGTGTACGAAGCCTCTCGCACAGAGCCATACATGAACAACTGCTTCCATGGCAAAGGGTTTGTTTGAAACACCTTGCATCCCTTAGCCTGGTATGATGACAATGATTAATAAGCTCTAAATATCCAGAAGGTACAGCAAGACTTTATCAGCGGGAAGATTAAATAGGAGCCATACAACCTGAAGGGGCAGTTTTGTGTATCTTGCACACCAGTGTTGCAAAGTTGCTGCTTGTTTGGCAACATACACCAAGTGTTTGCTGACTCCAGCACCTCCTTGGTGGCAAGAGTGACAAAGAGTAAATGAAATGAACTGCCAATGGTGGAGCATTCGAAATAAATCTGAAACTGACATACGTGGCATAGAAACAGATTGGGTTTGGACCAGCGTCTTAATTACATGCAGAGGTTTCCCCCTCCTCAGCACAAGGTAAAGACTGAAAGGTTCACCTCTGGAGTGCTGTGTAAGGATGAATGGGAATTAAAAATTTAAGTCACATTAACCCCTCCCCCAAAACTCAGTACAAGCATTACTACCCTAACTAGCAGGGTTATAAAAGCACATGGGAAATGTATGCAGTTTTCTGGAGGAATATCTGATTATCAAGAGTCAGAAAGACACAATTCTGGCTTGGTTAACAAGGAAAGCAGTTGTCCATGCTCCAGTCAGAGGAGCAGCTCTCACAGCAAGTTCACAACAAACTCTGAAGAAATGGCAAAAATCTCCCCTCCTAGTTAGAGAAGAGCAGCAGATGGCAACAGCTTGCAGGACTCCCATGCTCCTCATCTGCAGTCAGCACTGCAAAGAGCCCAAACCACCAGCTCAGCTTTCACAAGGAGATGCACTTGGGGTTGGCTTCTCTAGGAGATGACAATAGTGAAGGCACCTTGCAGCCTTCCTGACCCCTGTTTACTGGGCCAACATTCAACACTAAAAAAACCAGGTTTAAGTATATGCTGAATTATCCAAAAATCAGACCTCCCATCCAGATTTTTAGGTGGTGCTTTGTGGACAGCTGGGTCACTGTGCAGGTTTGGGTATTACCTGCCCTCCACCAGTTAGGAATTCACCAGACTAACTCAGCTGGCTGGAAGTTAAGGAATGAAGCTGTACTTATAGCTTGGCACAATTTACAAGCATATATATATATATGTACACACACAGCAGTATATATACAGATGTATACATACATTTTTTTATATATATACACACACAATACACACAGATGTGTACATACACGCAGATGTGTGCATGTATTTTGTACACACCCACCCCACACACGCAGATGTGTGCATGTATTTTGTACACACACACACCCCACACATGCAGATGTGTGCATGTATTTTGTATAAACACATACACAATATATACAGATGTGTATATACACAGATGTGTACATATATTTTTATATATATATACACACACCATATATATAGAGGTGTTTTTAATTCATATATTACTGTATATAATTGTAAGTAATACAGAGGTACAAAACCCCCTCCTGACCAGCAGAGCTTCCCAGGAGTGCTTCAAACCAACTCCTCTCCTTCCTCCTCCTTTCCAACCCCTCTCCCTTATGTCAGGATCCCCCTTACATGCAGGGAGAGCTGCAAAAGGTTGGTAAGAGGTTAGAAGGAGGAAATGATTAATTTGAGTTATGCAGAGATAGTGAAGCAGGCGACAGGCAGGCAGAGCCTGGCTCTGTTACGGTTTCTTGTTTTCATACCCCTAAGCAAACCCCATGGGTAATGCAGACGCCACTATGATTTTCTTTTCACAGCCAATGATCTAATTTCTCTCATTAAAATATTCCACTTAGCCTCAAACCAGCAGAGTCACGACAGGTATTTGGTTCAGCTGGGGAGAGAGGGTGCACACAGTGGTGCTACTCTGCAAGGAAGAGGCCAGGTGGTGAGGCTTACCGGGTAATAAATCCAGCAAACCCCGTGTCGAATGTTGTCTTTATACTGCCCCTTGAATATCAGCCGCCCGTCGCTGTCG
The DNA here is from genome assembly GCA_013396675.1 of Eubucco bourcierii. Classification (NCBI taxonomy): domain Eukaryota; kingdom Metazoa; phylum Chordata; class Aves; order Piciformes; family Ramphastidae; genus Eubucco; species Eubucco bourcierii. The sequence goes on along the minus strand of VWZE01020979.1, from coordinate 1,226 downwards.
TACTCCTGGGCTGGTCCGTTCAGCTCTCCGTCCACGTAGGTGCCATGAAGGACCACTCCGTCCTCGTAAGTGTAGATTCCCTGGCCTTGCAAGGCATCATCAACATAGTAGCCTTCCAGGGTGCTGGGGAAGAGAAAGGAAAGGTACAGTGGGAGACGTTTCACCCTTCAGAGAGGTGAAGCCAAAAGCTTGATACAAGTCTGCTCCTCGGCTCTGCATTCTACACTAGGTTGGGACAGACACAAACCTCAAAGAAGCTCAGGTCTGAGTAGAAGGTAACTATTACTGCCTACTTTGTTATTGCAAACCCTCCCACACCAGACACCAGCACTGTGGCAATCACAGCTTTTCCTCATTTGCTCAGTGACAAGAGCCCAGGCTGTCACAGGGCAGAGCTATGTGCCACTGGACTGACAGAAACCCCAACAGCATCTGGGAGCACAGACATTCATAGAATGGTTTGGGTTTGTGATGGTTTGGGAGTTCCCTGTCCCCCCCACTTTGTAAAATCCCCCAGACTAGACTCATCCAGCTGGAAGTTAAGGACTGAAGCTCTATTTACAGCTCAGCACAATGTACAAGCAGAGATATACACTATAGACAGGAACAGTTACAGACACAGACAAGTTAAAAGTAATACAGAAACACAATCCCCTCCCAGAAATCAGAGACCCCAGGAGGGGTTTCCAACCACCCTTCCACCTTCTCCCCACCCCTATACTTTAGCCCAAGGTTTGGCTCATGCACAAGATGGGTCTGGAGGATTGGCCAGGAGGGTCAGAAGGAAAGTGGTTAGTGAGGTTACTCAGTAGAGAGAAGGCGGTAAGAAGCCAGGCAGCCCGAGACTCTCCAAAGCCCGAGTGTCTTATCTTTGTTTTGTATTCTTAGTCTTAGACATCTCAGTAAGCCTATGAGTGAAGTAGACATCACCAGTGTTTCCTTTTCACAGTTTTTTTTCCATTAAAATATTCCAATTAGCCACAAACCAGCACAGGGCTGGAAAGGACCTCAGAGATCATCAATTCTAACCCCCTGCCATGGGCAGGGACACCTTCCACCAGCCCAGCTTGCTCAAGGCCCCATCCAACCTGGCCTTGAACACCTCCAGGGAAGGGGCACCCACAACCTCCTTGGGCAACCTGCGCCAGTGTCTCCCCACCCTTACTGGAAAGAATTTCTTCCCACTACTCAGTTGCAATCTCCCCTCTTCAAGCTTCCGTTCACTC
>VWZE01020978.1:216491-233024 GCA_013396675.1 Eubucco bourcierii | reverse complement strand
ACTGGTGTACTGGTCTGCCAGGAAATGTACAGGAGGTTTCACTCACATCAGTTGGTGCTTTTTCTAACTTCTAACAGCTTGAAAATGTGTGATTTGTGCTGTTTGGAGATGTAGTATTATACTGATCAGGTACCTACCTGTAGAGTAATAAAAACTGGTACTTCACATTGCTTTTCCTTTATGGTGTGTACCAGTTCTGTGTGAAGTCACACAACGAAGACTTCTTACCAAGTTAATCAAAGAGCTGACAAACTGAAGCTTTCTCCCTCAGACAACAAAGCTTTGCAGGTTTTTTGATAGCCATATGATTTTAGATCAGATTGAACTGCATCCCCACCTGTTCCTTGCCTCTGCTATTTACTTAGCCCTACCTTAAAGAAGATCCATGTTTTTAGAGCTATGGATCTTTTTGGACCTGATCTTGTGTGTTCAGTGAAGCAAGTTGTAGTTTAAAAAGAGGTCATTTTCTGTTGGTGCATCTGTGGGAACAGCAGGCTTGGGGACATATATTGAAGGAAGGCTTCTTGTTCTGTGCTTATTGCTCCTCAGAAGATTGCAGAGTCTTGTTAGGGTCTGTAGGGATGGATGGGACCTGCTGCCATTGCTAACAAATCATAGAATGGTTTAGATTGGAAGGGACCTCAAGGATCATCTAGTTTCAACCCCCTGCCATAGGCAGGGACACCTCGCACTAGTACAGGTCACTCAAGGCCCCATCCAACCTGGCCTTGAACACCTCCAGGGAGGAACCAGCCACAACCTCCCTGGGCAACCTGTGCCAGTGTCTCACCACCCTCACTGCAAACCACTTCCTCCTAACATCCACTTTCAATCTCCCCTCTGCCACTTCAAGCCCATTGCCCCTTGTCCTGGCATTACAAGACCTTGTCAGTAGTCCCTCCCCAACCTTCCTGGAGGCTTCAGATACTGGAAGGCTACTTCTAAGGACTCCTGGAAGCCTTCTCTTCTCCAGGCTGCAGAACCCCAACTCTCTCAGCCTGTCCTCACAGCAGAGCTGCTGCAGCCCTCTCAGCACCTTGGTGGCCTCCTCTGGACCCACTCCAACACTTCCATGGCCTTCCTGTGCTGGGGGCTCCAGAACTACACACAGGACTGCAGGTGGGGTCTGAGGAGAGCAGAGCAAAGGGGCACAATCCCCTCCCTTGCCCTGCTGCCCACACTGCTCTTGCTGCAGCCCAGCACACAGTTGCTGTCTGGGCTGCACTCACACTGCAGCCTCACTTTGAGCTTTTCATCACCCCAGACTCCCAGGTCCTTTTCCTCAGGGCTGCTCTAAGCCATTCCCCACCCAGCCTGAAACTGTGCCAGGAGCAGGACCTTGGCCTTGTTGAATGTCCTGAGCTTGGCCTGAGCACAGCTCTGCAGCCTGTGCAGGTCCCTCTGGATGGATCCCTTCTCTCTACCAAGTCAACTGTACCACACAGCTTGGTGCCATCTTGCTGAGGCTGCACTGATTCCTCTGTCCATGGCACTGACAAAGATGTTACACAGCACTGGTCCCAGCACTGACCCGTGAGGGAGCTTTTCACTGGTCTCCAGGTGGACATTGTGCCCTTGATCACCGCTCTCTGTGCGCCACCATCCAGCCAATTCCTTATCCAGCAGTGCTCCACACATCCAGTCCATGTTTTTCCAGTTTGGTAACCAGGATGTCATGTGGGACAGAGCCAAATGCCTTACTCAGGTCCAGGTAGATGACATCAGTTGCCCTTCCCTGGTGTCATGTGCAAATGTTGTCAATGTGCAAATGCATTTGAATTCAAGCAGAGTGAGTGCCATGTGGCTTTCTTCTTCAGCTCCAATTCCAACCTACTTGCTTGGTGCTAATGGTGCAGAGACTGTAAGCTATTTTCCAGACATCAATGGCTGCGAATTGGCTGAGAACATCACTTATTTAGGTAAGGCTGCCGGGCTTTGTGATAAGGGATCCGGATTTGCCCTGGGGTGCTTTCATGTGGTGCCTTTCTGATCTTCTCACTTCAGAGCTCTTTTCCTGGAAATTTTAAGGTGGCATTTCTGGAGTTCAGAGTGTAGTTGAATGCTGTGTCTGTAGGCTCATGCAGTCTGTAATGTTAAATGTCAATGATAACCCTGCCTGGTTTGGTTTTTTTTGGTGGTTTTCTTACACGGAAAACACAAGGAAGGGTGGTTGAAAGAGCCTGTTCTTTCATCTTCTCACCTATATCATAGCATGCCCATCTTTATATTGTACTTCCTACTTGCAGTGTGATTTTTTTGCTGTGCTCTGAGGCTACACTGGAGTAGCAGAGGTAAGAAATGTTGTCTTTAAAGGTCATGAAGCCGTAGCAAAGCTAAAAGAAAAAACTAGTTTCTTTACAGAATGGTGCCTGAGTACAAGTAAAGGCACTTGCAGCTTATTTTTTATACTCAGCCTTCACACCCACCTCTTGATATGGCTTGATTTTGGGGAAGCAATATAGCAATGAGGAGACAAAACTAGGAGCTGTCACAGAATCACAGAACGTTAGGGCTTGGAAGTAACCTCCAGAGATCATCCAGTCCAACCCCCTACCAGAGCAGGATCACACTCAGGGCAGGTCACACAGGAATGTGTCCAAGTGGGTTTTGAATGTCTCCAGAGAAGGAGACTCCACAGCCTCTCTGGGTAGCCTGCTGTAGTGTTTTGTCACCCACACAATGACAAAGTTTTTCCTTATGTTCATGTGGGACCTCCTCTGCTGGATGACCTTTGAAGGTCCTTTCTGGCCTAGACCATTCTGTGATATATGTGACCACATTATGCAAGGCATTGGTGAAATTAATTTGACATAAAACTATTGACAAACCTCTTGCCCCTTGTCACAGAATGGTCTGGGCCAGAAGGGACCTTCAAAGGTCATCCAGTCCAACACCCAGGGGACAGTCAGCAGGGACATCCTTAACTAGATCAGGTTGTTCAGAGGCCTATTGAGCCTCACGTTGAATACTGCCAGGGATAGGGCCCCAACCACCTCCCTGGGCAACCTGTAGTCCTGTCATTGGACATCACTGAGAACAGCTGCTTCAGTGTAGGCAGGGTTGGGTGTGAGTCACTGCACTCTTTATGGCAGTTTGTGGGCACACTTGTCTGAAAGGGGAGCTTTGCGGTTAGCAGGACTGTTGAATTTGCTTCTCTAGCTCTGATGTGACTAAGGGATTCCTTGCAACTTCCACATCTCAAGTACCTGCCTGTGTATTAATGCAGGCCGTCGAGGTCTTTACAGTGGTGCTTCTGGACTGCAGATTGCATATCTGAGTGGTACAGAGGCCCAGCAAGAGCCAGCTCCTGCCTACAGTTTCAGTGCAAAGGACGTGGCAGAATTGAAAACGTCTTTGTTATCAACCCCAAACTTCAAAGGAGTGGACATATTGCTGACATCCCCCTGGCCCAAAGGTGTGGAGACCTTTGGCAACAGCACAGTAAGTGTTCTGTTTCCTGGTGGGATGGATTTCCAGGTGCATTTAACAAAGCCTTTCTGCTTGCTGTGGGACTTTGGGTTATTGGGCCATCTCCAAGTACTTGAGAAAGCTGAGAGTAAAGAATGGACAGGGGATGTTCTGTTTCTTCAGAGAAGGATCACAGATTCACAAAAAATAACCTGTTGGAAGAGACCTCCCATCTCATCCAGTCCAACCCTCCACCCAGCAGTGCAGGGTCAACACCATACTATGTCCCTAAGCACCAACTCCACCGGCTGCTGAAAGACCCCCCCAGGGATGGTGACTCCAGCATCCAGCCCTGGGGCAGCCTGTTTGGATGTTTGAGAACCTTCTCTGTGAAGAAATATTTCCTAGCATTCATCCTGGACCTCCCTTGGTGCTGCTTGGAACCATGTTCTCTGGTCCTGTGGTTTGACACCAAGGAGCAGAGGCTGCCCCCTCCTCGCTCCAGCCTTCAGGTGTTGTAGCGAGCAACGAGGCCCTTAGCCTCTTCTTCTCAGACTGAACAACCCAGGAGCAGTGGTGAGTGCAATCTGTAAAACTTCACTGTGCTTTGGTTGTCCCTGCTTGAAAAGTCAGAGTCAGTGGTGCAGATCATCTGGAGGGCCATCCTGCACCATGTACAGAACAACCAGGGAGTGAAGCCTAGTCGGCATAGGGTCATGAAAAGCAGGTCCTGCTTGATGAACCTGATCTCCATTCTATGACAAAGTGCCCCACTTAGTGGATGAGGGAAAGGCTATGGATGTCAGGCACCTGGACTTCTGTAAAGCCTTTGACATAGTTCCCCACAGCATCCTCTTGGACAGACTGGCTGCTCATGGTTTGGGTGGATGTTCTCTCTGCAGGGTACAACACTGGGCCCAAAGAATGATGAGGAATGGAGTTAGATCCAGCTGGTGGCTGGTCACTAGTGGTGTTCCTCAGGGCTCAGTATTGGGGCCACTTCTGTTTAACATCTTTATCAATGAACTTTATGAGGAGATAGAGTTCACCCTCAGTAAGTCTGTTGATGGCAGCAGGTTGGGTAAGAGCATTGATCTGCTTGAGGACAGAGAGAGTCTACAGGGAGCCTTGCACAGACTGGATCCATGGGCCAAAGTCAATTGAACTTCAGCAAGGCCAAGTGCCAGGTCCTGCATCTGGGCCACAGAAGCCCAATGCAGTGCTGCAGGCTTGGGGAAGAGTGGCTGGAAAACTGCCTGGTGAGAAGGGAGCTGAGTGTCTGGACATGAGACAGCAACATACCCAAGTGGACGCAAAGGCTGATGGTATCCTGACCTGTATTAAAACCAGTGTGGCCACCAGGACCAGGGAGGTGATTGTCCTGCTGTACTGTGCACTGGTGAGGATGCAACTCAAGTATTTTGTTGAGTTTTGAGCACCTTTATACAAAAAGGACATCAGGGTGCCAGAGTGTGTCCAGAGAAAGGCAATGAGGCTGATGAAGGACGTAGAGAACAGGTCTGGTGAGGAGCGGCTGAGGGAACTTGGCGTTGTTTAGTCTAGAGAAAAGCTGAGGTGAGACCTCATTGCTCTCTCCAGCTCCCTGAAAGAAGCTTGTTAGGAGGTGGGTGTTGGATAGAGCAAGAGAGAATGGCCTTAATCTGCACATGGGGAGATTTAGTCTGGACATTAGGAAAAAAATGGCACTGAAAGGGTTGTCCGGGATTAGAACAGGCTGCCCAGAGAGGTGGCTGATTTGTCATCCCTGGATGTGTCCAAAAGCCATGTAGATGTGCTGGAGAATATGGCTTGGTGCTGGAATTGGTAGGGTCGAATCATAGAATCACTCAGGTTTGAATCATATCATCAGTCAGGGTTGGAAGGAACCTCGAGGATTGTTCAGCTCCAACCCCCCTGCCATGGGCAGGGACACTTCACACTAGAGCAGGTTGCCCAAAGCCACATCCATTCTGACCTTAAACACCTCCAGAGATAAGGCTTCCGCCACCTCCCTGGGCAACCTGTGCCAGGGTCTCACCACCCTCATGGTAAAGAACTTCTTCCTATCATCCAGTCTGAATCTACCCATTTCTAGCTTTGTTCCATTCCCCCCACTCCTGTCACTACCTGACATCCTAAAACGTCCCTCCCCAGCTTTCCTGTAGGGCCCCTTCAGATACTGAAAGGTCACCTGGGAGCCTTCTCCTCTTCAGACTGAACAGCCTCAACTCCCTCAGTCTCTCATAGGAGAGGTGCTCCAGCCCTCTGAGCATCCTTGGGGCCCTGATTTCTCTTTTAAAAAAGGTAGGGTTGATGGTTGGAGTCATTAATCTTGAAAGTCTTTTCCAACCTACATACATAATTCTGCGATTTCTTTGCTTTCTTGAGGGTGGGTTATTGCCTGTCCCATTGCCTCAAGGGCTGTGACAGCTGCCTGCCAGGTTAGAGTCTCTTTCTCTGTGCTCTCATCAAAGGTAATGAGGTAACAAAGTGAACTTTCTGAACTTATCTTTGCCCTTGCCCTCTTCCTTCCCTTCACTTCTCAGTCACTATTAAGTGAAAACACCACTAGAACCTTCACCCAAGGAAGTGAATTGAAGTCTGCTCATTGGTTGTGTTCTGTTTTGCACTGACATCTCAGGGCTGAGAGTGGGATAAAATTAAGGAAGCCTCAAAGGTTTCCTACTTGCTTGACTCATGCCCTAAGGCTTTGGCACTGGGTGTGGGGTCAAAACCTGTCTTAATGGTTTGGCATCTGTTTGCCAAACTCACTTTGTGCTGCACTAAATTCACTAAACCATGAGAAGGAAATTATGGCAAACTTGGAGTGATGAAACAAGTGGATGAAAACCCCAAGAACACAGAATGGAGTAAATGAGTAGGCTGTGGTTGGTGATAATACATCAAGTCCTTCTGACTTGTTTTCCACTTCCAGGGAGAGGTGATCACTGTAGTCAGTCTCCACATTTCCATTCTGCAGTTCTGTATAAAACTATTTGCTGAAATCTGACAGGTTTTGGGTTGGTTGGTTTGTTTTGTTGTTGGGGTTTTTTTATTTGTTTGTTCTTTTGGTTTTGTTTTTGTTTTTTTAATAAAACTTGGTTTTTGTTTTGTAGGGAGCAATAGATACCAAGAAATGTGGCTCCAAGTTAGTATCTGATCTAGCTGCAAGTCTCAAACCAAGGTACCACTTTGCTGCCCTGGAGAAGGCTTACTATGAAAGACTTCCTTACAGGTTTGTAAGACCAAGTGAAATCTCTCCTCTTTTCCAATAAGAGTTCAGTTTTTAAAGAATGCAAAAGCATAACATTAAAATAATTTTATTAAGTCATCCAGCCCAAAGACAGGGTGAAGATTGTTTTTGCAGATGTGTTTTATCACCATCATTCCTGCTTGCCTCACAGCCTGTGCCGTGGCTGACAGTACTTGTTCAGGGACATTGCTGTGAAGCTGAGACCAAGTTGGTTGACCTTAGTCACATCTAAACAGCATTCAGTCTAACTTAGGGGTGTGTCTCTGAAAATACTTGTGGAAATGCTAGTGTGGTGAGGAGACCTTATAGTAGCCTTCCAGTATCTGAAAGGGGCTACAGGAAGGTTGGGGAGGGACTATTGACAAGGTCTTGCAATGCCAGGACAAGGGGCAATGGGTTTGAAGTGGCAGAGGTGAGATTGAAAGTGGATGTTAGGAGGAAGTTGTTTGCAGTGAGGGTGATGAGACACTGGCACAGGTTGCCCAGGGAGGTTGTGGAGCACAGAAGCACAGAATGTGATCAAAGATCACATTCTGTGCTTCTGTGCTCCACAACCTCCCTGGAGATATTCAAGGCCAGGTTGGATGGGGCCTTGAGTGACCTGTACTAGTGGGAGGTGTCCCTGCCTATGGCAGGGGGTTGGAACTGGATGATCCTTGAGGTCCCTTCCAACCTTCCCATTCTATGATTCTATGACACTGGTGTCTTCAGTCAGAACTTTGGGTATGAAATGTAAGTAGAAACATGAGGGAGGTGTCAGAACAACCTACAAACAACATCAAGGCTGTTGTGCTGGCCTTGGGGAAGATCCATCCTTTCCACAGGAGGCATGTTCAAGGTGTAGCTGTTTTCAGACCAGTGAAATGTCCTCTTTCTGTATTTGGACTGCTATGAGATGTCTGTGCAGCTGTTTGCTATTAGATCACAGAATTGTCAGGGTTGGAAGGGACCTCAAGGATCATCCACTTCCACCCCCCCTACCATGGACAGGGACACCTCACACTAGATCAGGTTGCCCACAGCCACATCCAGTCTGACCTTAAAGATTTCCAGGGATGAGGCTTCCACCACCTCCCTGGGCAATCTGTGCCAGTGGATCACGACCCTCACAGTGAAGAACTTCTTCCTAACATTCAATGTGAATCTACCCACTTCTAATTTTGCTCCATTCCCCCAGTCTTACCACTACTTCAGACCCTAAAATGTCCCTTCCCAGCTTTCTTGTAGCCACTGAAGTTAATGGAAGGCTACAAATAAGGTCTCCTCTGAACCTTCTTTTCTCCAGACTGAACAACCCCAACTCTCTCAGCCTGTCCTCCTGAGTCCGTCGTCACTCCTCCCTTGGCCAAAGACTATATGTGATTGTCATACTGCCTGAGTAGCTTTGTGGAGGACATGTGGGTTTCCCACTGTCCTTTGCCATATTGCATTTGTTAATGCAGTAATCTTTTGCTTCCTTCCAGAAATCACACAGTGCTAAAGGAGACCCCAAAGCACGTGAGCAGGTTCATTGCACTTGCCGACGTTGGCAATGCAGGCAAGAAAAAGGTACTGATGCTTGTGAAGCTTTCTTCTTTGGTCAAGTGCAAGTAATAAGGCACCTCTGGCTAGGGAACAGCACTGATCTCTTAAAAGCTTCCCTGGGTTGGAGGGTTCTCTTTCACTCACACTTGCTCCTTATGTCAGAGGAGTAAGAGCTGCAAGATGTGTTCTGAGGCACTGTGGTTCTTCTCTCCCTAGATAACTGGCAAGTAGCTGTCAAGACAGCTACAGAGGAAAACATTTAGAAGACTGCCATTGGAGGGCCACGATGATGCTCAGTGAGCTGGAGCAGCTCTCCTATGAGGACAGGCTGAGAGAGTTGGGGCTCTGCAGCCTGGAGAAGAGAAGGCTTCCAGGAGACCTTAGAGTAGCCTTCCAATATCTGAAGGGGGCCTACAGGAAGGCTGGGGAGGGACTATTTACCAGGTCTTGTAATGACAGGACAAGGGGCAACGGGTTTAAACTGGCAAAGGGAAGATTTAGACTGGATGTTAGGAGGAAGTTGTTTGCAGTGAGGGTGGTGAGACACTGGCACAGGTTGCCCAGGGAGGTTGTGGCTGCTCTATCCCTAGAGGTGTTCAAGGCTAGGTTGGATGAGTCCTTGAGTGACCTGTACTAGTGGGAGGTGTCCCTGCCTGTGGCAGGGGGTTGGAACTAGATGATCCTTGAGGTCCCTTCCAGCCTTAACATTCTATGATTCCTCCCTCTTCTTTAGTTGCTTTTCTGTTCACGTGTCCCGCTTTAGGAGCGAAGCAAAATTCCAAAGGAGCCCTGACAGATCTTTGAACATACCTAACTTCTAGGATGGGAAGGGGCTATTCTGTGTGATTTTTTTTTTTTTTTTCCCCTTAACCTGTTTCTCTTTTCACCTTAAATTACAGAATATTGGTACAGAAGGACAGGTTGATAGTGGTTAAGGCATAGGAACCAGGCCTGTTAACAAAAACAGTTCAGGAGTTCTGGACAGAAAGGAAGCCTGGAAATAGGCGAGGACCAAGGCTGCTTTTCTTTCCTTTCAGTAAGGATACACTTTGGTTTTCAAAAAGATCTTTCCTTAAACTGAAAGGAGCGAGCCACTTGGAAGTACTCCATAAAGTGTTGGTTGCACCCAGTGGGAGCCTGGCACAGGGACTGTGTTTTTCATGCCCTGCTTTGCTGAGTTCTTTCAGTGCTAAGTTCAGGCTTAGTTCACAGCTGACCTCTTCTGAGTTGCAGTCATGGCAAAAGCTTCTTGCATTTGAGCCATTTGTTTTTGTTGTAGTATCTGTATGCCTTCAGCATTGTTCCAATGAGCATGATGGACCCTGCAGAGCTTGTGAAACAGCCCCAGGATGTCACTGAAAATCCGTACCGAAAACTGCAGAAGGTGGCACAGAAGAGTGGAACACCGCTGCCAGCAGAGGTACTGCTACCTTCTCTAGCTCTACAATCTGGTTTCCCTCTCCCATGTTCAAGGACTTTAAACACTGCCTGGCTTTAATCCTGGAATATTTCTGTCCAAAATCCTTCATGGGTCTGTGTAAACTATGTGTACCAACTGAATATATATAGCTGCAGAGCATGGGAGTTGGATGTGCTTTGTTCTTTCTTTAGCGACCCATGTCCTGGCAGAATGTGGAGGGAGGAGACCCTGCCCTGCCCGCTCTGGAGTCCTCAGCACAGGAGAGACATCAACCAGTGGAGGCCACATGTGTGGTCCTAGAACTCAAAGCCCTCTGCTGTGAGGCCAGGCTGAGATAGTTGGGGTTGTTCAGCCTGGAGAAGCCTTTTGCTCGACCTTCTGATGGTCTTTGAGTGTTTAAAGGGGCTGATCAGAAAGCTGGGGACATGAGGGGCTGTATCAAGAGGACAGAGGGGTGATGGCTTTAAGCTAAAAGAGAGGAGATTGAGACTAGATCTAAGGAAGATATTTTTTATGCTGAAGGTGGTGAGACCATGGCCCAGGTTGCCCAGAAAGGTGGTAGATGCCCTATCCCTTGAATCATTCCAGATCAGGTTGGATGAGGCTCTGAGCAACCTGCTGCAGTTGAAGTTATTCCTGCTCATTGCAGGGGTGTTGGACTAGATGACCTTTAAAATCCCTTCCACCTTAAACATTCTCTGGTCTGCATGGTGTTGCCATAGTTAGATCTGCCTCCATGTCTTGAATGTTGACTATGGAGACCTCAGCATACGTGGTCTTACTGTTTCTAAGCTTGTACACTACAAATTAAGCCTTTGCTTAATTGATTCTCCCTTAGGTGCTACTTCCACCATAACACTCAGTGCAAGTGCATGTGGTGCTGGGTACAGGACTTTTTTCCTTCATGTGTTCTGCTTTCCATTTTCTAAACAGGAAGAGCCAGCTCGTCAGTTTTTCTTTGATTTGAAGAAGCATCAGGGAAAGAAACGTCCCTCAGATGAGAAACAAAGAGGGACCTCCCAGCCTAAGCAAGCCAAAAAACCCTGTAAGTATGCAAGGCCTTTTTTTGTTTCTTGTCTCTGAGATCTTATGCTGATGCATTGGTCCATCTCACTCATGATTTTTCTCAAGCTGTCAAGCTTGCAGGGTACTCTGTTTCTACACTAGACACTGTGGGAATACAGAGGGAGGAAGGGTCCCTTGCTGCTTACAACTGTGACCATCATTAGGTGAAAGCCACAAGCATCTGTGGTGGTAGCAGCTGCAGCTCTGAACGGGACTAGCCTCCAAGTACAACAGGCAGTTTCACAAAACATCATGTTTCCATTTAGAGGCACTGCAGGAGACTGGATCATGGTGCTGGTGGGTTCTTGAAACACCATGTCAGTCGGCAATGTGCTCTTGTGGCCATGAAGGCCAAGGGCATCCTGGGGTGAGTTAGAAGGGGTGTGATTAGTAGGTCAGAGACATTCTCCTCCCCCTCTACTCTGTCTTGCTGAGGCCACATCTGGAATCCTGTGTCCAGTTCTGGGCCTCTTGGTTTAAGAAAAAGCTCAGGGAACTGTTTGAAAGAGTCCAGCACAGAGCCACAAAGACGATGAAGGCGGTGGAACATCTTCCTTATGAGGAGAGCCTGAGGGAGCTGCGACTCATTAGCCTGGAGAGGAGTAGCCTGAGAGGTGATGTCATTGCTGTTGATAAAGATGTGCAGGGTGAGTGCCCAGAGGCTGGAGCCAGGCTCTGCTGGGTGATGCCCAGTGATAGGACAAGGGGCAGTGGTGGAAGTTAAGGCATGGGAAGTTCCATGTAGACATGAGGAAAAATGTTTTTCCCTGTGAGGGTGACAGAACACTGTAACAGGCTGCCTAGGGGGGTTGTGGAGTCTCCTGCTCTGTAGATATTCAAAACTCACCTAGGTGTGTTCCTGTGTGATCTGGTAGAGGTGACCCTGCTCTGGCAGAGGGGTTGGATTGGATAATCTTCTGAGGTCCCTTCCAGCCCCTGACATTCTGTGGTACTGTTGTTCTGTGCTATGAGTTCAAGAAGCATTAATGAACTAGGCAGGGAGAAAGCCCTTCTGTTACCTCTGTGTTTCTGCTGTAAATCTCATTAGAGCTTGTCTGAACTGAAGAAATTTGAACAGAATCTTGAAGGCTTTGTACTTCTTAATGACAGTGTCATTGCAGGTGTGTAAGATTAGAAACATTGGCCTCAGTCATAAAGAAATTTGGCCTTAAAATGCAAATGTAGGCGTTGGCTTCCCCTTTGGTTCCGGGAAAGCTATGGCTGCTGCCCGTGGGTTAGGAGTTCTTCTTCAGCCATGCCTCTGGTGACAACTCTGATTGCCTTTGTTACATGAGACGAAGTCGCTCAGTTGTCATTGAGGTTTCCTGCCTGTCTTTCCACAGACAGTTCTACAAGCTGAATTACTTGATGGTCACACAGGCATGGTGTCCTTGTGCTATGTGTGACTGCACAGGCACACTAGTGGCAGTCAGTCTCGATGGAACAATGTGCGGGGGTGTTGTGGGTTCACTCATCACTTCTGTAGAACATAGTGTGCCCTTGTAGCCAAGGAGGGCAATGGTTTCCTGGGGTGCATCAAGAAGAGTGTGTCCAGCAGCTTGAAGGAGGTTCTTCTCCCCCTCTACTCTGCCCTGGTGAGGCCCCACCTGGAATATTGTGTGCAGTTCTGGGCTCCCCAGTTCAAGAGGGACAGGGATCTACTGGAGAGAGTCTAACAGAGAGCTACAAGGATGATGAAGGGACTGGAGAACTGCCTGATGAGGAAAGGCTGAGAGCCCTGGGGCTGTTTAGTCTGGAGAGGAGAAGCCTGAGAGGAGACCTGATCAATGTCTGTATCTGAGGGCTGGGGGCAGGAAGGAAGGGACAGGGACAGCCTCTGCTCACTTGTGCCCTGGGATAGGACAAGGAGCAATGGATAGAAACTGCAGCACAGAAAGTTCCATCTCAACATGAGGAAGAACTTCTTGACTGTAAGGGTCCCAGAGCAGGCTCCTCAGAGAGGTTGTGGAGACTCCTTCTCTTAAGACTTTCAAGCCCTGTCTGGATATATATGTTCCTGTGCAACCTGCTCTGGATTCTATGGTCTTGCTCTGGCAGGGTGATTGGACTCAAAGATACCCAGAGGTCGCTTCCAACCCCTAACATTCTGTCATCCTGTGATCCATGTTCTAACAACTAAGCCTTGTGCTAACACCTTGTTTCTTTTCTGTCTCTTAATAAAGCACAGCCCCCAGGACCCTGCTGGTTCTGCCTGGCCAGCCCAGAGGTGGAGAAGCACCTGGTTGTTAGCATCGGCACACACGTAAGTATTTGAGGCACGCAGCCTCGTGGCACAATCATGCTAAGTCTCCAATCTTAAATCTTAAAACACCCCCACAAACAAACTTGATTTGAAGCTGACTCTTGTTCTAGTTTTCTATTTCTTTGCATCACCTCTACAGAAGATTAAGAGTATGGATAAAGTCTTTTAAAAAATAAAGCACAGCCCAGTTGTGCTTCAGCAGCAGGGCTGGATTACAGTGACAGAAGTGTCCTTGCTGTGCCAGCCCTCATGATTTACTTAGGTTACCATCTGGTTGAACTTCCCCAGCATGAACTCAGCATAAACTGGGGCCTGCTTTGTCAGCAGGATGCACTGTCTGTACTTATGCCAGATCTCTCTGGGATAAGTGGTTCCAGATTTTGTTATATAGAGATTAAAGTTATCTCATCTTCTGTTTAATGTCAACATCTGAATGTATGTCTGAGGGATTAATTCAAACATTAGCATGTTCCCATTTCTTAGCTGGCTTGTTTTAAAAGCTGTTAACAGCCTCCAAGTGGATTTCCTTGTCACAATAAGTTCTAGCCATGTAGGTAAAGCTCACTCAGCTGCTTTCCTGCAGACAAAGCATTCTCTAGTATTCCAAAGACTTCTATTTTTCATCCTTTAGCAGCTTCTCTCTTTGTCAACCTTCTGGAAATTAATAAGTTACTAGTAATCCCTAGTAAGTAGCATAGAGGAGAAGATTTTCATGCTCCTGAGGTGAAATGGCTAGGCTGGGGGGATGCTCAGAATGCAGTCCTGGAGTAAATCTCCCTGGTATGGTGAGTAAGCACTGCTTGCAATGAGTAACGGGTGTGTATTGTTTCACTCTAGTGCTATCTTGCCTTGGCCAAAGGTGGCTTATTGCCTGACCACGTCTTGATTTTGCCTATTGGGCACTATCAGTCAGTGGTTGACTTGTCTTCAGATGTGGTAGAAGAAGTGACCAAGTACAAGTCTGCCCTAAAGGAGTTTTTCAGAAGCAAGGGAAAGAGATACGTCCTGTTTGAAAGAAACTATAGGAGTCAGCATCTGCAGTTACAGGTATGGTTTCCAGTGTCACCTTGGGAGAATATAAACTCACTTCTTTGCAAAGGAATTTAAAGAGAAAATTCAACCTGCAAATTTCATTCTTCATTCTGTACCATCCCAGAGTATGAAAAGAAGTTGTCCTACCTACAGTCAGAGCTAAACTAAACCTGGTGTGCTGGCTGCCTACAGGCCTGTAATTCTTCCTTTACAGCAGCACAGCCTTGGTTGTGTTGAGTGGGGCAGGAAACTTCGCCCTGGATTTGTCACAGAAGTAGACTGAAAATCTAAAGATAAATTCAGAGCTTTGGTCACTGTCTACTAGTACCAGCCCTTTGACTTCTTTCTTTTTTTGCCATGTGTCTATCATCTAGAGCTTTATTGTGCTGGTTTCTCTGTTTGGCAGATCTGTAACTGTGTCAGAGCGGCCTGAAACCACCACAGAGATCAGAAAGGAGAAGGCTGTGCTGAGAACTGCTTCAAGCTTGTAGTTTTCAGCATTGTGTTCAGCTCCTACATTAAACAAAGCTCATAAGTTTAAGACTGCAAAGACAGGTGCTCACCTGTCTTCTCTGATGATGCTGATCCATACTGAGGAGCTCACCAGCTCCAGTGATGGACTGACTGATTGCTGCAAGGGCTTCATCTTGTCTTTCCTTCTTATGGAAATGCTGTCCTCCCCATCTCCAGGTGGTTCCTGTCCCATTGGATCGATGCACTTCTGAAGACATTAAAGAATCCTTTATTGCACAGGCACAGGAACAACAGATTGAATTATTAGAAATCCCTGAGCATTCGGATATTATGCAAGTATGAGACAAGGTGTCACCCTCTGTCCTGTCTAGGCTGCTTTTTCCCTGAGGTCACTTTGGGTGGTAGGGTTAAGATGTTGGAGGCAGACCACTGTAGACTTGCAGATGTGTCAGATGTGTTGCTGCTGAGGGAGCTAGGGTTGTCCATCCTGGAGGGGGGTCCAGGGAGACCTAGTAACAACCTTCCAAGTACCTGAAGTGGACTACAGGAAGGCTGGAGACTGTTTACAGAGGCCTCCAGTGATGGGACAAGGGGCAACGTTTGAAATTAGGGTAGATTTAGATTGGATGTGAGGAACAAGTTCTGCACCAGGAGGCTGCTGGAACACTGCAACAGGTTGCCCAGGGAGGTGGTTGAGGCCCCCACCCATAGAGATATTGCAGGTGAGGCTGGGCAGGTCTGTGGGGAACCTGCTCTAGGGGAGGATGTCCCTGCTGAGTGCAGAGTGGGTTGGACTGGATGAGCTTTGGAGGTCCCTTCCAACCCAGACTATTCTATGACTCTGCTCCATACAAAATGCCCAAGAACTTACCTGTTTATCTGGAAACTACTGCAGCTATGTGTAGGGCTTGCTGAATTCATTCCAGTACCAAATACCAGCCTTCCTCTAGTGTCACTATGCATCAAGCAGGTTTTGGTTCCCTCAGATAAGAATTTGAACAAAATCTTGCTGTTCTATCAGAGAAATGAATCAGCAGTGAGATACAGTTTCCTTTCTTTGTGCTCAGTGGTCACAGGCAGACCTATCATGCAGCAGGATCCAGAAACAGCCTGTGGTGTGTGCTTGTCTTCAAGCCATGGCAGCTTGGAGACCCACAGCGGTGTGCTCAGAGGCAAATCCTCAGCTGAGCTATGTGAAGGTGGCCTCTTTACATGTGTTCCTTCCTCTAAAAAGGTGCCATGTTAGTATGGATGGGATGACCTAGCTTGAGAATGATCAGAAATGCCTGGTTCTCTCATCTCATGAGTCTGTAGTTGTAACTGCAAAATTAAACCACAAAGAAAAATAGTACTGTAACAGCTGATGAGCCTGGTGAGAAAAGATCCATCACTTTGTTGTCCCACACAATGGAAGGAGGCTGGAATGGACCTCTGAAGATCAGTGAGTCCAGCCCCCTTGCTAGAGCAGGATCACATAGAGTAAATCACACAGGAACACATCCAACTGGGTTTTGAATGCCACCAGAGATGGTGACTCCACAGCTTCTCTGGGCATCCTATTGCAGTGCTCTGCCACTCTCACAGTGAAGAATTTTTTCCTTATGTTTAGGTGGAACCTTCTGTGTTCCAGTTTGTGTCCACTGCCACTTGTCCTGTCACTGGACAGCACTGAGGAGTCTGATTCCGTTCTCCTCCAGCATTAATGAGATTCCCTCTGCAGCAGCTCTTGTACAGAGTAACCAGTCCCAGCCCTCAGCCTTGCCTCACAAGGTAGATGCTTAAATTCCTTCAGCGTCTTAGTGGCTGAACTGTCTCCATTAGTTCCTTGTCCTCCTTGAGCAGGGGAGCCTAGAAAGCGGTTCGGTATCAGCTATGAAGTGTCTCTGGGCGAGTTGGTTTGTTTGGCCGAGGTTCCTGAGCGGTCTAGGGTACAGCCGTTCCTTCCCCACGCTCCTGCCGGCGTGCCGAGCTGACAGGAACTCCTCTTTCCCCGCGCAGGTGGCGCAGCCGGGGACGCCCTACTTCTACGTGGAGCTGGACACGGGGGAGAAGCTCTTCCACCGCATCCGCAGCCGCTTCCCACTGCACTTCGGC
>VWZE01020978.1:167820-216458 GCA_013396675.1 Eubucco bourcierii | reverse complement strand
CGGTACCTTCCCCCTTCCTCTCTCCATTCCGGCGGCGCCGTGGGCGCCGCCGTGCGTGACCCTGCCTGTGCTTTGCAGGGAGGTGCTGGCGAGCGAGGCGCTGCTGGCGGTGCCAGAGCGGGCCGACTGGCGGCAGTGCGCCGCCGAGCGGNGGGCGGGCGCGCTTCGTGACGCGCAATAAAGGGGCGGAGTGACCGCCAGTGCCAAGTGGCTGCGGAGCGATGGAGCGGGGTGGCCCCGCCGGGCCTGGCGGCGCGGAGCGGATCCCTGGCGGAGTGGCGCTGCGAGGGCAGCCGGCAGGAGGCTGTGGGCCGTGGGAGATGCGCGACCGCCTGGGCACCGGCGGCTTCGGTAACGTCTGCCTGTATCAGCACCAGGTGGGGCGGCGCGGCACCGTGGGGGCCAGGCCGGGCGGCGCCGGGGAGGCTCGGGACGGGACGGCTGATGGCGCTGTGTCCTGCAGGACTCGGGCGCCCGCGTAGCCATCAAGTCCTGCCGGCTGGAGCTCAGCGTCAAGAACAAGGACCGCTGGTGCCACGAGATCGACATCATGAAGAAGTGAGTGCGGACAGGGCCGGCACAGGGCACAACACGGCACTGCTGGGGCGCGGGGCCTGGACCGGCCGGGCCGAGGGGCCGAGCCGTGGGGTCAAGCCAACCCCCGGGTCTGAACCAGCTAGGGTGAGGGTCTGCCCCGTGCTGGTTTGTGTCATCCCAGAACTTTCAAGTGCTTACTCTCTGGTGTACCGGTTCATGCTCTGATTTGGGTTCCAGGGACATCCAAACCGCCTGCGTTCTTCATCCACCTCCACTGTTAGTCCCGTCCTAAATTCCTTCAAACTCACACCGTGGGGTGCGTTGGGGTTTAACGTAGTGACATGAAAACACCTGCGAGTTCTCATACTTGCAGCACGTTCATCTTTGATCCAGCAATCAGCACCCTAGCATCTGTGTGTTGTTCTGTCAGGCTGCATAGAACGAGGTTTCCTGATGCTTTCTTGCATGCTGCCCACCATCTCTCTCCAGCGTGTCACTCTGAGCTACTTGTCAACCAGAGCTGATCCAGACTTGTCCCTGGGAACAGGAGTGGTAGCTGTGGATATCAGGGTCTCATACACTTGTTCTCTCATCCCAAGAATTCCTTTCCCCTTCCGAGAAACTTCCTGGAGCCAGAACACTGCTTAGATTTGTTCTCAGTTGTCACCTGGGCATGCAGTTCCCCTGCTGAATAGATCTTTACTGAGCTCCTGTTTTGACTTCTTGTTACCCACACCTGCTCACCGTTTGCACTAACACTGAAGGAAACCACTCATAGGCAACCTGAGTTTGTAAGTCAGGGCTTGGTGACTACTGTCCTTGTTAGTCTTTTCCTTCTGTTTGTTGTCCCAGTACAAGCTGTGGGCTGCACAGCTACAGCCGCTCTTGTGGAGGCTTCCAGGAGTTTGGAAGGTGTACCCCAAGGCAGTTTGTCTTTGCTGCCTTGTGGATACATTATTTACTCCCAGGGTGACATATTAGAGACAACCAGGAAGCAACTGTTTGAATTCAGTTGGAGGAATTAAGCCTTCCCTATGTACGTGAATTTAACCTGCCTGGTTCTACCTCTGCGGCCCAGTTCCAGATTCCTATGAAATGCTGGGCTGAGGAGAAACCATCCCCATATACAGAACCAGAGAGACAGAACTTTGCTAGACATGTACAGGAATCTAGAATCTGAGCCTGGATCTCCATCATAGATACATAGGTACAAGTCCTGTACCTTGACTTTCAAGTGTCTTTTCTGCTCACCACAGGTTTGTGTAGTCCCAAGTTGTGGGTACTGATAGGTACCAGCTGAAGAGTTTACTTCACAGCAAGGATGCATTTAGAATCATAGAATGGTAAGGTTGGAAGGAACCTCAAGGATCATCTAGTTTCAACCCCCTGCCATAGGCAGGGACACCTCCCACTAGTACAGGTCACTCAAGGCCTCATCCAACCTGACCTTGAACACATCCAGGGAGGGAGCAGCCTCAACTTCCCTGGGCAACCTGTGCCAGTGTCTCACCACCCTCACTGTAAAGAACTTCCTCCTAACATCCAGTCTAAATCTCTCTAGATTTGAGGGCTATAAATTGTACCTGGGACATAAACCATGTTAGTTGACCCATCTGTTGTCTCATACTCCTAGAAGAGGAATCAGTTTTCATCCAGCTTTCCATGTGCTTAGGTTGAACCATCCCAATGTAGTAAGAGCCTGCGAAGTTCCCGAGGAGATGAACTTTCTGGTTAACGACGTTCCCCTTCTGGCCATGGAGTATTGCTCAGGGGGTGATCTCCGAAAGGTAAAGTCTGTTTTGCCCTGCAACATCTAGCAAAAGAAGTGGTCATGCTGGTTCTGTCACATGTTTGTCCTGTGCAACATCCTTTCAGGTACAGATGTGGGAAGGTAAACATGAAATGGGGGGGGGAAAAAAAAAAGTGTGGGAAATGTGGCTTGTGTGTGAAAGCCACAGAGGCCAGCATCCAAGGACAGTTTCATAGAATCAGAATGGTAAGGTTGGAAGGGACCTTCTTTAATGTAAGGGTCCCAGAGCACTGGAGCAGGCTACCCAGAGAGGTTGTGGAGTCTCCTTCTCTGGAGACTTTTAATCATAGAATGGGAAGGTTGGAAGGGACCTCGAGGACCATCTAGTTCCACCCCCCTGCCATAGGCAGGGACACCTCCCACTAGTACAGGTCACTCAAGTCCTCCTCCAACCTGGCCTTGAACACCTCCAGGGAGGAAACAGTCACAACCTCCCTGGGCAACCTGTGCCAGTGTCTCACCACCCTCACTGCAAACAACTTCCTCCTAACATCCAGTCTAAATCTCCCCTCTGCCAGTTCAAACCCATTGCCCCGAGCACTGTCATTGCAAGATCCTGTCAATAGTCCCTCTCCATCCTTCCTGTAGCCCCCTTCAGATATTGGAAGGCCACTCCAAGCTCTCCTAGAAGCCTTCTCCTCTCCAGGCTGCAGAGCCCCAACTCTCTCAGCCTGTCCTATGAGCAGCAGAGCTGCTGCAGCCCTCTCAGCATCTTCGTGGCCTCCTCTGGACTGGCTCCGACACTTCCATGTCCTTCCTGTGTTAGGGGCTCCAGAACTGCACACAGGACTGCAGGTGGGCTCTGAGGAGAGCAGAGCAAAGGGGCACAATCCCCTTCCTTGCCCTGCTGCCCACACTGCTCTTGCTGCAGCCCAGCACACAGTTGCTGTCTGGGCTACACTCACACTGCAGCCTCATGTGGAGCTTTTCATCACCCCACACCCCGAGGGCCTGTTCCTCAGGGCTGCTCTCAACCATTCCCCACCCAGCCTGGAGTTGTGCTTGGGATTGTGCCTACCCAGGTGCAGGACCTTACACTTGGCCTTAAATGTCATGAGGTTGGACAGGGAGAGATTATTTCGGTACTGGATTGAAGCCTCCAGGGCTTCAGAGGCTTTTCTGTTTCCTACTGAAAGTGAAATTCCCCTTCTGTAAAACAGCAACAGCCAAGAGTAAATGATCTGTCAGTAGTTCCCCAAGCAGTGGCTTCATGCCCCAGTGAAGTTTACATTTCCTTTTTACTGCATGTGGATTCAGGAAGCCACTATTTGTGTCAGGGTGGAGAAGCAAATCCCTGTTGCTGAGAAATGGCCTCATCTAAGTGATAAGCTCACAGAGAATCACAGAATGTTAGGGGCTGGAAGGGACCTTGAAAGCTTATCCAGCCCAACCCTCCTGCCAGAGCAGGATCTCCTATACCAGATCACACAGGAATGTGTGCGGGCAGGTTTTGAATGTCTCCGGAGGAGACTCTGCAGCTGCCCTGGGCAGCCTGTTCCAGGGTTCTGTCAGCCTCACAGTAAAAAGTACTTCCTTGTGGAACTTCCTATGCCTCAACCTCCACTCTTGTCCTGCCATTGGGCATCACTGAACAGATCCTGACACCATTCTCTGGGCACTCTACCTGCATTTATTTGTTGCAGCGGTGGGGGCAGCCCTCAGGCTCCTCTGCTCCAAGCTCCGTGCCACAGCTCCCTCAGCCTGTCCTCACAGGGAGGTGTTCCACTGCCTTCAGCAGCTTGGTGGCTCTGGGCTGGACTCTCTCAAACAGTTCCCTGAGGTCCTTCTTGACCCAGACCTGGACACAAGATTTCAGATGTGGCCTTACCGGGGCAGAGTAGAGGGGGAGGAGATCCTCTCTTGACTGCACACATTTTAATCCACCTCAGGATACCCTTGGCCGCCTTTTGCTTTTGTGCCTGGTGGTGGATAGCTCTGAAGGAAAGTAAGCACACAGTGAATGCAGTAACTGTGTCTATGATAGCAGCTAGTGTGGGGGTAACATACTGGACCTCCTTGATGTGCTTTGGAGCTCTTGGAAACAGGGAACTCTGAAGAGCCAAGAGTGACAGTGGAAGAAAGTGGGCATGTGCAAAAATAGCCTTTGGATGTTGCAAGCTTGTGTAACCTACTGCGTTCTTAGGGGTTCTTGGAAAAGCTTTGAGACTGCTTGAAGGGAGTTCTGGGACCCTGTCACTAGCTGCCATGTAATGTGTGAGCAATTCATTTTTGGTGAATCCTTAACATGTTGCACAGATGACAGGACAGTGGAGGCAGTAGCACACTTGATGTCATTTGATCTCCTGTCATGTTTCAGTCCTTAAAGGGAAAAAAAAACAACAAAACAAAACAAATATGCAGGCTGCTTTATTTCTGATCCTGCTTTCTTTCCCAACTTGCTTGGCACCACTTGTGTTTTGCACCGCTTAATTTCTCCTTCCGCATCTACAGTGTCCCATAAAGCTTGGAAAAGCATTTCTTTTGTTTGTGAACCATGCTCATTTTTATGCTCATGCTCTTTCAGGGTAGTGTTGTGGGCTCTCAGTTTGATTTCTGACTGTCTCTTCCTTTGTTGTTCAGCACATCTACCTAGAACTGAAAAAGTCAAATGTTGAAGCTTGACTTCTCCCACAACTAGTGGTTGTGCCTGAATTGTGGGAGGCAGACAAAAACATGAGGATCCATCATGGGATGGGTAGCTGCAGTGCAGAGGAGTACTTGCATCCTCTGTGAAAGCCTTCAGTGTAATAAAAATAAGGTCACATGTTGACAGACCCAAGGTGGATGCAGGAAAGCAGAGATGATTAAGACAGTAATTAGGAGGGAGTTTCCTATGCTGCATCTACCATACCTTTTGCTAGAGAAAAACATTTTGGGGCCAAGGAGAAAACAGATTAAGAAGCACTTTATAGTGGAAGTAGGGTTGAGAGTTCAGGTCCATGTTGTGGGCACTCCAGTGATCCACAGACCAACAATCTTCATTTGACTCACGATCAAGTAGATGGGCAAGCCAGACGCCAGTGTGATGAAGTGTTGAGCAGGTTTGTGTTACTGGGAGGGCAGTCAAGAAGGAGACATGGCCTAGGGCAGAGCTAGCCAGTGGGAGTGGGGACTGACTACAGGTGACTGCAGGGGAGAATGCACCGTGTCCAGCAGCCTCTTGGGGAGTCTGTTAGCTGGGTGGCTTTTCTCCAGCACTGGATATCACTTGGGTACAGCAGACTGAGGAAAAACAGCAGGCTCTGTTAGAGTCCATATTGAAACAGCAATTGCTTTGAGCCAGCTGGGATGTTTTGGAGCTGTAAATGGCTGCAATGATCTTTTCTGTGGTCTAAACAAACCTGTGACTGCCCCTTTCTCATCTCTTTATTGGTAACCCACATCTGAATGCCAGGGGCTTGGACGCACATCTTTTCCCTTTGCTTTGTGTCACTCAGGTTCTTTTCATCACTGGAAAAATTGTTATTCCAAGCAGCAGTTCTGCCTCAAAGTGTTTGGGGTGTTCCCAAATCCCATCAAGCCAAGCTTCAGCAGATGAGAAACAAGCAGATCTGGAGCCTCAGTCTCCCCACTATCTGCAACCCTAAGGCTTTGCTTGCATCTCTTGCCTGCTTGCTTTTTGATGGCTCTCCTGCTTTTGTGCTGTCCTTCTGGCAGTCCTCATCTCCTTTCCAACCCCATCTCTGTGCAGTGAGGTTTTGTTTTGTTGGGGTAATCTTCCTCCTGCACTTTTAACTCTCAAAGCTAACTACCTCGTTCATTGCTGCTGTTCCCCTGTTTCAACAGAGGATGGAAAGTGTTACTCTTGCCTATTAAGTGTTGCAGTGTGGGTCTAAGCATCTTTTTTTTCTTTATTGTAGTTGCTGAACAAACCAGAAAACTGCTGTGGACTTAAGGAAAGTCAAATACTTTATCTGCTTAGCGACATTGGTAAGCAGTCTAACACCTTTCTTGTAGTTTGGATTTTTGGTGGATGGTTTTTTATTCTATTTCATTTACTTTTATTCTAGCTCACTCTGAAAGAGGGCACTAAGGAGAAGAGAGTGTTAAAAGAAACTAGGTTTCTGTTCTGGAGGAAGCACTTGTCCTCATTGATCCCAGAGACAAGATGTGTCTGTGGCATGGGACTGGAAAACCTGTGTTAGTGGTCAGCTGTAGGTTAATTGTCATCCTAACCCTTTGTTTATGTTGTGGTCATGGTTTTCCATTCAAATCCCATCTCTGTTTATAGCTCTGGAGGTCCCAAACTGCATGTCACTTCAGGGAACAAGCCAAAAACAAGGACCCCTGAAAGAATCTCTGTGGCTTCTCTCTAGGGTTTGCTTGCTCAGAGTCACAGTACAGAGGAGATGCTAAACTGGAGTGGAGCTGAGAGAAAGGACTGAAAGAATCATAGAATTGTCAGGCCTGGAAGGGACCTCAAGGGTCATCTAGCTCCAACCCCCCTACCCTAGAACCTTCCACTAGATAGGTTCCTCAGACTGGATATGGCCCTGCCCTCCAGGGATGAGGCTTCCACCACCTCCCTGGGCAACCAGTTCCAGTCTCTCCCCAGCCTCATGGTGAAGAACTTCTTCCTAATGTCTAATCTAAATCTTCCTTCCTCTAGCTCAGATCCATTCCCCCCAGTCCTATCACTACCTGACATCCTAAAAAGTCCCTCCCCAGCTTTGTTGTAGGTCCCTTCAGATACTGGAGGACCACAATAAGGTCCCCTTGGAACCTTCTCCAAACTGAACAGCTCCAACTCTGTCTTCATAGCCAAAGAAACCAACCATGTTGTGGCTAGTCCAGCAATCTTCTGTCTAATGATTTGCTCTCAACTTGATGGTGAATTAGGTAGGAAATCTCAAAACAAGTTTTGCTAAGTGTTGAGAAGCAATTCTGTTAGTCTGCATTAGAGCTCTGGCTAGCATAGTGATGGGGGTCGTGGTCTCCTTTACTCGGCAGTGGGGAAACTACATCTGATTACAACTGTCCTTATCTGGCCCCAAGTTCCAGAGGGACATGAAGATTCTTGTGTGGCCCTGCAATGCCCTGGAGCACCTGAGTGAGTAGGAGATAACCTTGGTTGATCTGAAAGAGAGAAGGCTGAGGAGGGTCTAGAGGCAGTCTGTTGCCACAGAAGGGGCAGTTGCAGAGGTGATGGATGAGACCAAACTGTACTTGACAAGAAGTGTAACGAGAGGCACCAGTCCTGTGTTGCAACGTGGAAGGCTGAGGAAGAATCTTCCTTTCCTACTAGGACTGCTGTTGTGCTGTGCATTGGCCTTAGGGAGGGTCTCAAGGTAGTCTGCAGGAAGGTAAAGTAATGACAAGATGAGAAGTAGCCAGGCATCAACTTCATCTGTCTTACAGGTGTCTGACATCAAGTGGGTTTCAGGCTCTGCAGTTTGGAAAGGAGCAGGCAGCAAATCTGTGCAGGGTAAGAGTAGCCCAGGGTGATGGAGAGGGTCCAGAGGAGTACCACAAAAATAATCAGGGGACTGGAGCACCTCTACTATGAAGACAGGCTGAGTGAGCTGGGATTGTTCAGCCTGGAGAAGAGAAGGCTCCAGGGAGACCTAATAGCAGCCTTCCACTACCTAAAAGGGCTACAAGCAGGCTGCAGAGGGACTGTTCCCAATGGCTTACGGAGACAGGGCAAGGGGCAATGGCTTCAAACTAGAGCAGAGCAGATTGAGGTTGGATGTGAGGAGCAGTTTTTTTTACTATGAGGCTGCTGGAACACTGCAACAGGTTGCCCAGGGAGGTGGTTGAGGCCCCAGCCCTGGAGATATTCCAGGTGAAGCTGGACAAGGCTGTGGGCAATCTGCTCTAGTGGAAGATGTCCCTGCTGAGTGCAGAGAGGGTTGGACTGGATGAGCTTTGGAGGTCTCTTCCTACCCAGATAATTCTATGACAGCACTGCTCATAGGGAGCGATTTGATGTGACACCATTAAATGCTAGCTTTAAAGCAGTTTTCCAAGGATGTAGTGATCCATGAAAATCATTCTGTGAGACAGACTTGATGGTGTCCAGAAGTGTTGCATCTTGTTTTTCAATCTGTTGAACTGTAGCTTACCTGAGGCCAAATTCTTGCCCACTGAGAGCAGTAAAGATGTGAGACTGAACTTGGCCTTCCTGTGCATAAGCATGAACCTAACTTTTTGGACATCCTGTGGAAGACGAGTCATCTGTCTGGAAATGATACCTACAGATGGTTTCTCCAGCAAGTAGACTTTTAAGGAGAGCATCTTAGTAGAGCCCCTTGTTTTTTAAGTTCTCTTACAGATAACCCATCTCTGCCTGGAGGTAGTTTTGATATGAGAAAACCTTTTGGATGTATTGATCTATTCTTCTGTCCTTTCAGTGCTCAGTGGGCTTGCAGTTGACTACCCAAAATCAAGTGCAACTCTGTTCCTTCCTCCTTTTTTCCCCTTCCACCTGCAGAACAGAGTCAGTTGTCCCCATAATAAGCTGAAAGTCCTCAGTATGTCTTTGGCAAAGATTGGAAAATGCAGTAGAGAAAAAATAAAAACTAAAAGCTGTCCAAGGTATAAATGAGTGGAAAGTCAGTGATAGGGACATAGGAATCAGTGCACCCTCAGTAAGTTTGCAGATGGCACCAAGCTGTGTGGCACAGTCGACTTGCTAGAGGGCAGGGATCCATCCAGAGGGACCTGCACAGGCTGCAGAGCTGTGCCCAGGCCAAGCTCAGGACATTCAACAAGGCCAAGTGTAAGGTCCTGCACCTGGGTAGGCACAATCCCAAGCACAGCTCCAGGCTGGGTGGGGAATGGCTGAGAGCAGCCCTGAGGAACAGGCCCTGGGGGTGTGGGGTGATGAAAAGCTCAAGATGAGGCTGCAGTGTGAGTGCAGCCCAGACAGCAACTGTGTGCTGGGCTGCAGCAAGAGCAGTGTGGGCAGCAGGGCATGGGAGGGGATTGTGCCCCTTTGCTCTGCTCTCCTCAGAGCCCACCTGCAGTCCTGTGTGCAGTTCTGGAGCCCCCAGCACAGGAAGGCCATGGAAGTGTTGGAGTGGGTTCAGAGGAGGCCACGAAGATGCTGAGAGGGCTGCAGCAGCTCTGCTGTGAGGACAGGCTGAGAGAGTTGAGGCTCTGCAACCTGGAGAAGAGAAGGCTTCCAGGAGACCTTGGAGTAACCTTCCAATATCTGAAGGGGGCTACAGGAAGGATGGAGAGGGACTGTTGCCAAGGTCTTGCAATGCCAGGGCAATGGGCAATGGGTTTGAACTAGCAGAGGGAAGATTTAGACTGGATGTTAGGAGGAAGTTGTTTGCAGTGAGGGTGGTGAGACACTGGCACAGGTTGCCCAGGGAGGTTGTGGCTGCTCCCTCCCTGGAGTTGTTCAGGACCAGGTTGGAGGAGGCCTTGAGTGACCTGTACTAGTGGGAGGTGATGATCTTTGAGGTCCCTTCTAGCCTTACCATTCTATGATTCTGAGGCTAGGGACAGAGAGAACTCTGCTGGGAGAAAGTGTTTGACCTGTGGACAAGTGTCTTGGGTCTTGTACACAAATACATAGAGCAATATTACATAAATAAATTAATCTTCAGTCTCAGCCTAGTCCTTCAGCCTCGGTCTACCACATTCTTTTTAGACCATAACCTTCCAAAGCCTGCCCCCTTAAACAAGGTGCAAAGGATGCAGTAAAAATTAGCTCTGTCAAACTCAGCCAGGTTACA
The DNA here is from genome assembly GCA_013396675.1 of Eubucco bourcierii. Lineage (NCBI taxonomy): Eukaryota > Metazoa > Chordata > Aves > Piciformes > Ramphastidae > Eubucco > Eubucco bourcierii. The sequence goes on along the minus strand of VWZE01020978.1, from coordinate 206,423 downwards.
AACCTCCCCCATTAGAGATAAGATCTCACTGGGAGAGAGAAGGGGCTGGGTGGAAGCAACAGGAACTGACTCTGCAGCCAGTTTTAGANAGGATGGACCTGGGGGATAGAAGGAAATTGGTTAGTGAGGTTACTTGGCAGAGAGGAGAAGGCAAGAAGCTGCTAGACAGCCCAAGTGTCTGAGCTCCAGTGTCTTATCTTTGTTTTGTATTCTTATTCTTAAACATCTCAGCAAGCATATGAGTGAAGTAGACATCACCATTGTTTTTTTCCTTCACAGCCTATAATACAATTTTCTCCGTTAAAATATTCCAGTTAACCTCAAACCAGCACAGACCTCAAAGCTCATCCAGTTCCAACCCCCTGCCATAGGCAGGGACACCTCCCACTAGCACACGTCACTCAAGGCCTCCTCCAACCTGACCTTCAACACCTCCAGGGAGGGAGCAGCCACAACCTCCCTGGGCAGCCTGTGTCAGTGTCTCATATTTTAAGGGGATACAGGACTTAGGGGAATGAAATAACAAAAAACTCCACTTTCCACTCCACCTCTTGGACCTATCTACCCTCTGGAGGACCTCACCTATTACGGTTCTTAAAGGCACCCAGCCTCAAACCACAACCACAAGGCATGTTGGTTATTTCTCTTACAATCATCCTGTGATGGATTTACAGGCAGGGCTGCTTAGAGGTAAACTTTACACCACCTGCAGTCAGAATGCCTTTTGCAAAGGAACATTAAAAAGACCCGACATTGGAGATTAGGAAATACACCTACTTACCTCAGGCCTTTCATGGGACCTTTGCTTTCTGCTTGCACTTGTGGCTGTTATAAAAAGCAAAGTACCAATCCAAAGTTGCATTTTGAGAGCTCTCTTGTGCTGGTTTGTCTGTGACTGTGTCCTGTGACAGACACTTACTGGGTGAGCTTTGATTTAGCATCCAGTGTTGTTACCTGAGCAGACTAGTAGTGAGTTTTCACCTTCCCACAGGCAGGATTTGCCTTGTTTCTGTTTTGCTAGGGGCTCCACAGGCCCCTCAGGGCAGTTAAGTGTGGAGTGTTGTGACAAGGCACAGTCCAGCTCTTTGCTTTTTCCCTAGGCATGTGCTCCCATTCCTTCCTCTGTGGCAGCCACTTCCATGCCTAGGTGAGGAGCAGGCCCATGAAACATCCTCCTTAAAACATGATTTTATTCATTTTATCTTTTTTTTCTTAGTAGTTTCCATTTCTGTTAATCCCAGGCTAAAACTCAACACGCTGGTGCCACCATGGAAGTTACATCTGGGAAGGGGTAGTTTGGGAGCCTCTGTCCTTTCTGGTGACAGACCCCAGGCAAACAGCCTGAAAACCACTTCTAGTGGTGGAGTGTGAACAGGAGTGAGGCTGCTGTGAGCACTCTGGTCCCTTCCCAGCAGAGGGGCAGCCTTGACCCTCTAAGGTCAGTGCTGCTGATGCTGACCAAGGAAGGCTGCTGTGAGCACTCTGGTCCCTTCCCAGCAGAGGGGCAGCCTTGAGCCTCTAAGGTCAGTACTGTTGATGCTGACCAAGTAAGGTTGCTGTGAGCACTCTGGTCCCTTCCCAGCAGAGGGGCAGCCTTGAGCCTCTAAGGTCAGTGCTGCTGATACTAACCAAGGCATCGGTGGTGGCACCTTGGCCAACTGCTTCTTGCAAAACCTAACCAGAGGCTACCTAGGAGTCAATTCTTAACTCCAACTGTGCTTCTGCTTCATAGCATTTGGATGGTCACTTGGCTGTTGGGGTGGTTCCACCAGCAATGGTGAAATTTTATTAGAAACTCTCTAAGCCACCATTTGTCAGTAGCTTTATGTCAAATTAATTTCACCAATGTCTTGCATAATGTGCTCACATATATCATAGAATGGTCTGGGTTGGAAGGGACCTCCAAAGCTCATCCAGTCCAATCCTCTGCACTCAGCAGGGACATCCTCCCCTAGAGCAGCTGTGTGTGTAAACAAACCAATCATAGAATGGTCTGGGTTGGAAGGGGTCTCCAAAGCACATCCAGCCCAACCCCACCCTGCACTCAGCAGGGACATCCTACCCTAGAGCAGCTGTGTGTGAAACAAACCAATCATAGAATAGTCTGGGTTGGAAGGGACCTCCAAAGCTCATCCAGTCCAACCCCCTGCACTCAGCAGGGACATCTTCCCCTAGAGCAGGTTGCCCACAGTCTTGTCCAGCCTCACCTGGAATATCTCCAGGGATGTGGTCTCAACAGTGGCAACCTGCTCCAGTGTTCTTTTTGTACCAAGATTTTAGGCTAGAGGATGTGCAGAGCTGTTTCAGGCTGCCTACACATTTTGGAAGCTTGTTTGGCTGTCTGTGTGCTGTGGTTTGGTTTAGAATTCTACAGCTTGACAAGAATTCAGCTACCTTTGCTCTCACTTCCCAGGCAAGAGATGTGACCTGTGATTATGTCACTGGGCTGAACTGTAGTCTTGCATAAATCTGAGTCTTTCAGTAGGCTTAATGGTGCTAAAAGCTCTTAGTGGTGCTTTGAAAAGAAAACTGATGGATGTCATGGATGTCAGATTTTTCTCACGTGTGTTGTTAATCAATGTGAGTTTCTTTTCTATTAAATCAAATGCTTGTCTTTCAGGGTCTGGTATCCAGTATTTGCATGAGAACAGAATTATACATAGAGACTTAAAACCTGAAAATATTGTTCTTCAGGATGAAGGTGGGAAGGTAAGCCCGGTGGCCTCTGTCAGTGATGTTCCTGCTGTCAGTGCTGAAAGTTGTCAGCACCTTTGTCTTACCTGAAAGAAGGTAGCTGTGTGGCATCAAACTGTGTCCAAAGCTTAACTCTGAATTTACTAGAGGCTTACATCTTCTTGAAGCCACAAATCCTGTTTTGCTGCTTCTTAAATCCTTGTCATTAAAAACAAACTTTTGCTCCAGTTGAAGAAATCTACCTGAAGCAGAGTGTGAATGATGTGAGATTGTAGCACTGTCCTGGTGGTGGGTCTGAAGCCTTCAATATAGGAAGGACATGGACATGATGGAACAGGTCCAGAGAAAGTGCCACAAAAATGATCAGGGGTTTGGAGCAGCTCAGCCATGAGGACAGGATGAGGGAGCTGGAGATGTTCAACCTGGAGAAGAAAAGGCTCCAGGGAGACCTAATAGCAGTCCCCTGAAGGGGGCCACAAGAAGGCTTCAGAGGGACTCTTCCCAAAGGCCTACAGGGACAGGAACAGGGGCAATGGCTTCAAACCAGAGCAGAGCAGATGGAGATTGGATGTGAGAAACAAGTTCTTTGCCAGGAGGCTGCTGGAATGCTGCAACAGGTTGCCCAGGGAGGTGGTTGAGGCCCCAACCATGGAGATACTGAAGGTGAGGCTGGGCAGAGCTGTGGGCAACCTGCTCTAGGGGAGGATGTCCCTGCTGAGTGCAGAGGGTTAGGCTGGGTGAGCTTTGGGAGTCCCTTCCAGCCCAGAACACTGATTCTATGAGGGTCCCATATAAGTTCAGGCTAGTTGAGGCTCAGCCTCACGTATTTCTCAGTGAAAGTTGTTCTCTCTCTTGTTACAGTTGAAGCAAATAGCTTTAAATTCCCAGAGGAAAAGCTGGCTGCTCAGTTTGGCCAGGCTGTTGCTGCAAGCTGCTTTATTGAAAGTCAGGTCTCTGAGACAGGTGGAGGAGGGCAGCTGATGTGCCGAGACAGCAGCCTTGGTGCTCTCTGAGGTCAGAGTTTCACTGGGGACCTTCTCTAGAGTTTCCAATCCAGATTGTAGCTGCTCAGGTGTCTGCTGTGGATGTGTAATGTGGGCAGGCTGCAAAGGTGGGCCCAAGCCAACCACATGAAATTCAACAAGGCCAAGTGTAAGGTCCTGCACCTGGGTAGGCACAATGCCAAGCACAGCTCCAGGCTGGGTGGGGAATGGCTGAGAGCAGCCCTGAGGAACAGGCCCTGGGGGTGTGGGGTGATGAAAAGCTCCACATGAGGCTGCAGTGTNAGGACAGGCTGAGAGAGTTGGGGCTCTGCAGCCTGGAGAAGAGAAGGCTTCCAGGAGAGCTTGGAGTGGCCTTCCAATATCTGAAGGGGGCTACAGGAAGGATGGAGAGGGACTATTGACAGGATCTTGCAATGACAGTGCTCGGGGCAATGGGTTTGAACTGGCAGAGGGGAGATTTAGACTGGATGTTAGGAGGAAGTTGTTTGCAGTGAGGGTGGTGAGACACTGGCACAGGTTGCCCAGGGACGTTGTGGAGCACAGAAAGTCGTCACGTTCTGTGCTTCTGTGCTCCACAACCTCCCTGGAGGTGTTCAAGGCCAGATTGGAGGAGACCTTGAGTGCCCTGTACTAGTGGGAGGTGTCCCTGCCTGTGGCAGGGGGTTGGAACTGGATGATCTTTGAGGTCCTTTCCAACCTTACCATTCTATGGTTCTATCACTTTTGGGTTGCACAGCTTTTTGTTTTCTCTGAACTTACTCTCCTGATGACCTGTTCAAACTATCTGCAGGTTGTTCACAAAATAATAGACCTGGGCTATGCAAAGGATCTGGATCAAGGAAGTTTATGCACTTCTTTTGTTGGAACATTACAGTATTTGGTAAGAGGGGGTTTTTTTTTGTATACAAGTGATTTGACCTTGACACACTTCAGAGCATCACAGAAGTGAGTGTATGTCAGAAAGACCTTACACAGGTTCGTTTTCCAACCTCCCAACAGAACTGCTACCAACACTAGGTCAAACCACTTGGCCCAGTCAAGTCCTGAAACCTCCAGAAATGGAGGTCCTGCACCTTCCTGGGGCCCTGCCCCAAAGGTATTCCCTCTCCAGGGGCAGATGTGTTTCTTCACATCCAACTTGGACCTCCCCAGCAGTGATCTGGGTTTGTTGCCCCTGCTGCTTCCAATACGAGTTTGGCCCTATCCACCCTCTTCATCCTTTCCTGTGCCATAGCTGGGGGCTGACCCTGAGCCTCTCCACAGCTAGCCCCACCAAGCCCAACTCTCTCCCATCTGTCTGTGGGTTGGGTGCTCCAGACCCTGACTCACCAGGCAGCCCAAGGAGGTCCATATCAGCATGCGCATGCCAGTCTGGACCTGGGGACTACACTGAGAGGCAGCTGTGTCAGCAGAAATGCTAGACAACACATCACCTGAAATAACCACTGTGAAAGTGTCTTTTGGTGATCCTTTTTAGGCTCCAGAGCTCTTTGAGAACAAATCCTACTCAGTGACTGTTGATTATTGGAGCTTCGGGACGATGGTGTTTGAATGCATTGCAGGCTTTAGACCTTTCTTACACAATCTACAGCCCTTCACCTGGTAAGACACTTTACTCCAAGCAACAGGAGTGACAGCTGCTGTGTGTGCTGAGGTGACAGCATGAGCCAGAGGAATGCATTGATTCTTTGGAGCTGTGCAGGAGATAATGCAATAGTGCCAATGACACTTTGGTTGGGGGTTCATTCGTGTTGCATGGCAACCTCTGGTCGTAATAATTCTTCCCCAAGTGGAATGTGAATTAAAAAATTAGAAACCAACCTCTCTTATGGTGTCAGAAAAGTGTAAGGAGGAGGAGTGATACAGTTCTTCATTCACCTAGTGTGTGGCATGCCTTAGTTTTAGCTTTTTTTGTGTGTCTTTAGTAAACATATAGTTAGGTGTTTGTAAGTAAATTTAGGAAAGTGGTGGCTACCTGCAGCCTGCATTGGAAATCAGACATCTGTTTAGGTTGGAGGTTGATGCTTTGTGGGCTACAAGGAGGGGCAGGAATATGGTGGTTTGTATTTCTGCTTCTCACATTTTGATACCTGGAGTAATTTAGGATTGATTTGCAAAAGAGATTATGTAAGAGGATAAAGAAAATACAAGACTTACTTTTCTGTAAGCACTGAAATAAGGGGAGAGAAGTCAAACTTGAGGGGTTGTGCAAGTGTTAGCTTAAAAAGAATTACTGTGTGTTAAGGTTAAACATTGTAACCAGTTAGGCTAAAAAAATGAGTTTTTAAAATGTAAGTAGCATGTTGCAATAGTTTTGCTTCAAACTGCTAACTCCTGGGGGTTTATTATTTCACTAGTTCAGGATTTTCATTGCTTTTTTCCAGGTTGGCAAGCTTGATTTCCTAATGCAAGGAGTAGAATGGATGAAATTATCAGCAGGGTAAAGTTGGGGCAGGCAGGGAAGGATGTGGCACAGGCTTCTCTTGGGAGTTTTTCAGGGTCTGGCTGTTCAGAGAAGCTGCACCAAGGGAGTTGAGCACTTCACAAGGGCTCATGAGACCCTCCTGACTCAAAAGTCTAGGGGATTTTATTTGTTGTCTGTGTTGCCCTATTCATAAAGAGAGCAGTGTGAGCAACATCTGTGTAACTGCAGTATCAGTTGGGGCTGAGTGGACAGAGAGCAGGCTGGCAGTGTGCAGGAACTGCAGTTGGGACTGAGTGGACAGAGAGCAGGCTGGCAGTGTGCAGGAGCTGCAGTTGGGGCTGAGTGGACAGAGAGCAGGCTGGCAGTGTGCAGGAGCTGCAGCTGGAACTGAGTGGACAGAGAGCAGGCTGGCAGTGTGCAGGAGCTGCAGTTGGGGCTGAGTCGACAGAGAGCAGGCTGGCAGGGTGCAGGCGGTGCAGCTGGGGGTGGGTGGGCAGAGANGTGCAGGAGCTGCAGTTGGGGCTGAGTGGACAGAGAGCAGGCTGGCAGTGTGCAGGAGCTGCAGTTGGGACTGAGTGGACAGAGAGCAGGCTTGCAGTGTGCAGGAGCAAGAGATGTTCAGCACCCTCACTGCTGAGTGTTGACTTGCTTGGGGCAGTCCTGCTGATGATGTTGCAGGTAAGCTGAGCTCTAAGGAAGCTTCAGAGCCGTGCTGAAGTGAGCCACGATGAGGAAAATGGAGGCAGTGTTGCTGGTGAGGCTTTCTCATGCTGGATCCAGTAGCAGGCTGTTTCTAGCACTTGCTTCACACAACTTAAAGTGAGGGGGAAGGCTTAAGCCAGGTGACTCTTGCAACTTCTCTCTGGCTCATTGATGTGTGGAGACTAATTTTATTGTGCAGGCTTTCTCTGTGGTCAGGGATTTTTGTTGCTTGTTAACCCTTTGTGTTTGGCCCTGCCCACACCTCCGTGCAGACAGGTGTAAAAGTCTTTGCAGGGTTCATTACATTTTTGCTTGTTAACCCTCTCTGTTTGACCCTGCCCACACCTCCCTGCAGACAGGTGTAAAAGTTTTTGCAGGGTTCATTACAAGGGCTCTCCTTTTCTTCTTCCAGATGTTGTGGGTGGATTGTTGGGAAATGGTTGTCTTTGCCTAGAAGGAAGTTTGGTTTTCTAAGCTGCTAGACTGGTGCTTTTTGCTGCTGCTGTATTCATCTGTCCCTTTACAAAAGTAGTGCCGTCAACATAGCCTCAAAGGATTTTCTTGTACTAGGCATGAAAAAATCAAGAAAAAGGATCCCAAGCACATCTTTGCTTCCGAGGAGATGAACGGGGAGGTTCGCTTTAGTACCCATTTGCCACAGCCTCACAGCCTGTGTGGGTAAGTGTCTTCTGGTGTCTCCAGGCAAGCAGAGCCAGCTGCTACCCATCTTCTTGGTCAGATTTGACATGGCTGTGTAGGGGATGTTGCTCCCTAAATATTTTGTGGGACAGTTTCACCCCCACAGCTGCCTGGTGTACCTGTCACAAGGGGCTTGGTGCTCCTCTGACATTTCAACGTCCCTTTAGCATCAGAATTTCTCTCTGGGGACAGGTGGAGAGAACTGATGTTGCTCAGCCTGCAGAAGGCTCCAGAGAGACCTTAGAGTAGTCATCCAGTACCTGCAGGGGGCTACAAGAGAAAGGACTTCTGACAAGGGCTGAGATTGACAGGAAGAGAGGCAATGGCTTTGAACTGGAAGAGGGGAGATGGAGACTGGCGATGAGGAAGAAATTGTTGAGAGTGAGGGTGGGGAGACACTGGCACAGGTTGCCCAGGGAGGCTGTGAAGGCTCCTAACATACAGGTGTTGAAGGCCAGATTGGATGGGGCCATGGGGCTGGTGGGAGGTGTCCCTGCCTATGGGAGGGGGTTGGAACTGGATGATCTCGAAGGTCCCTTCCAATCCAAACCATTCTGTGAATCTCTGAATCTATTTTAACCTTGACTTTTAAACTGAGAGCTCTTCCTCCTTTATCACAAGCACTGAGTGTTTCAGGCTCCCAGGAAGGTATCCAGGAACCATTCCTATTGAGGAGTAGCCCATAGCCACATGGCTCTTTTTTTATACTTCAGGCTGTTCTCTGGCAGTTCACCTTGCAGTGAGAGCTGGGACTGCTTTCCACTCCTTATCACAAGGCCACTGAGTAACACCCACATCATAACCTGATGGTGTTAAATCTCCGAGTACATCCCCGTGGTAACCTGATGTGCCAAATCTACTTGAGTACCTGAACCAAATACTGCTCCATGAAAGCCACAGGTTTTGGTGCTTGTGTTGGGAACACTGCTGCAAGTCCAGCAGAGGCTGCAAAGATAGACTGAGCCTCTTGAATAGAGCATATAAGGAGAGGCTCCTGAGGGTTTCCCCCTTCAGTAAGGAAAAGAGGGATCTAATTTTGTCTGTTGGGGTGTTACAGAGGCAGTGTAACCTGACAGAGTGAATCACAGAATTGTTTTGGTTGGAAGAATTCTCCAAGATCACAGAGTCCAGCCATCAGCCCAACCTCACCACGGCCATTAAACCATGTCCCCAAGTGCCATGGCCACACATTTCTTGAACACCTCCACAGATGGGGACTCCACCACCTCCCTGGACAGCCACACCTTACTCCAAACCTCCTTTCAGGGAGCTGTAGAGAGCAATGAGATCTCTCTTCAGCCTGCTCTGCTCCAGACTGAACAATCCCAGCTGTTCCTCACCAGACCTTTCACCAGCATCCTTGCCCTTCTCTAGACCTGCTCCAGCTCCTCAAGGTCATTCTTGGAGCAAGGTGCCCAATGTCATTCTTGGAAGTGTGACCCAACCAGTGCCCTGATCCTGCTGGCCACCCTCTTGCTGATCCAGGTCAGGATGCTGTCGGTCTTCTTGGCCACCTGAGCACACTACTGGCTCATTGAAAGGCAGCAGCAGAGGTTACAAGGCAAAGAAAATTTGAGCGCAGGAAGAAGGTCTCCCTGTATTAGTGCTGCATCCCTGGGGCAGGGCCCTGAGCAGTGAGGCATCTCTGTCTTTGGGCACTGTCCAGACTTGCTTGGACACAGTCCTGAGTAGTCTGCTGCGGCTGAGACATTGACCCTGCTGTGGGCTGTGATGGTTTGGGAGTTTCCTGCCCCCCACACGCTATGAAAATCCCCCAGACTAGATTCAGCCAGCTGGAAGTGAAGGACTGAAGCTCTATTTACAGCTTAGCACAAGGTAAAGCAGAGATATACACAACAGACAGGAATAGTTGCAGACATAGACAAGTTAAAGGTAATACAGAAACACAATCCCCTCCCAGGAATCAGAGTCCCCACCTCTCTGCATTACCCCAGGCTCTGCCTCACATGCAAGGTGAGTTTGGAGGATGGGCCAGGGAGGTTAGAAGCAGAGTGGTTAGTTAGGTTAGCAGAGAGGCCAGCAGACACACAAGCAGCCAGAGAGAGAGACTCTCTGTATCTTACCTGTATTTGTGTCCTTGTTCTTACCCATCTCAGCAAGCCTATGAGTGCAGCAGGCATCAACACTGTTTGCTTTTCACAGCCTATAATAGAATTCTTTTTCATTAAAATATTACAATTAGCCTCAAACCAGCACAGGGCTCAGAAGGAAGAGTTCCAGGAGGGCCTTTGACCTGAATCAGTGGGTCTGTACCAAGTCTGATCATGTGGCACTGACTTAGCTTGTACCTTTAGATGTACCCAGCAGTGCAGCATCATTCACTGGCACTGGCAGCCTTCTACAACACTTATTGGAGTTAAGAACTGAATAAGCAGCTTTGAGCAAGTGCTTTGGTCTTTTTGAACTGTGCTGTCTTTAAAGATGTACTTGACAATAAAATTATGTGCATTTCCTGTGGAGAAACATGGAGGAAAGCCTTCCAGGCAGCTCTGAGGCATAGGGGTGACTATTTCAGGCAAGGCTTTGAAGAAGTATTTTATTTTATCATGGAAACATAGAATATTTTGGATTGAAAGGGACATTAAATGTCATCCAGTTCCAACCTCCTTGCCATGGGCAGGGCATAGACTCAGCCGGCTGGAAGGACTGATTGGAAGTGAAGACCTACTGGACTAGACTGCTGAAGGCCTGATCCAAGATGGCCGTGAACACAGACAGGTTTGGAGCCTCCACAATTTCTCTGGGCAACCTGTTCCAAAGTCTCATCACCCTCACAGGAAAGACTTTATCCTGACATGATCTAAATCCAGCTTCTGCCAGTTTGAAGCCATCACTCCTTGTCCTGACACTTCATGCCTTTATTAGAATATCCCTCTCCAGCTCTCCTGTAGCCCACTTCAAATACTGGAAGGCTGCTCTAAGGTCTCTCTGGTGTCTTCTCCAAGCTGCACAACCCCAACTCCTGCAGCCTGTCTTCACAGGAGCGGTGCTTCAGCCCTTGGATCACCTACATGACCTCCTCTGGACCCACTCTTAACATTTCCCTGTCCTTGTAAGGTCCTGCACCTGGGTAGGCACAATCCCAAGCACAGCTCCAGGCTGGGTGGGGAATGGCTGAGAGCAGCCCTGAGGAACAGGCCCTGGGGGTGTGGNTGCAGCAGCTCTGCTGTGAGGACAGGCTGAGAGAGTTGGGGCTCTGCAACCCGGAGAGGAGAAGGCTTCCAGGAGACCTTGGAGTGGCTTTCCAGGATCTGAAGGAGGCCTCCAGGACAGCTGGGGAGGAGGGACTATTGCCAAGGTCTTGCAATGCCAGGACAAGGGGCAATGGGTTTGAATTGGCAGAGGGGAGATTGAAAGTGGATGTTAGGAGGAAGTTGTTTACAGTGAGGGTGGTGAGACACTGGCACAGGTTGCCCAGGGAGGTTGTGGAGCAGAGCAGAGGGGCAGAATCCCCTCCCTTGACTTCCTCCCCACACCACTTTGGACACAGCCCAGCGCTTGACTACCTACTGGGTTGCAAGTACACATTGCCAGCTTGTGCTGAACATCTCCTCAACCAGCACCCCACAAATCCTTCTCCTCAGCACTGCTCTCCATCTGTTGTCCATCCAACCTATATTTGTGCTTGAGGTTGCCTCAACCCAGGTGCAGGAACTTGCAGTTTGTTGCACTTCGTGAGGCTGGCGCTGGCCCAGGTCCATTGCACCTCTCAAGCACAGGTGTATTGCAGATGCTCACTGTGTTCTTTCCTCCCCTTTCAGGCTTTGTCTGCTCTCAGGATAAGCAGCTGCAGTGAAATCACTGCTCTTCACATGTTGGTTTGGTGTTGCACATGTGGTCTCTAACCACAGAGCTGTGGGGAGACCCTAGGTCCCTCCACAGGCTGTGTGTGCTGCAGAACATCCTCCTTCTTTTTCTGACAGTCCTTCTGTTTTAGTCTAATTGTAGAGCTGATGGAAAATTGGTTGCAGCTTATGCTGAACTGGGATCCCCAACAGAGGGGTGGAGGTGTGGATCCTGAGAGCGGTCGTCCTAAGTGTTTCCTGATCATGGACCACATACTGAATTTGAAGGTGAGCAAGGGTTGGTTCTGGGTTTAAAGGCCTGTCAAAGCATCTCATAGGACAGAAAGTGTGTGGAGAAAGCTGTGATCCTGGCATCATCCAGCTGCAGGATCGTCAGCAGCAGTTGTGTCAGGAAGTGAGTGTACGTACAGTGCATATCTGAAGGCAAAATGCCACCAGCAATATTTAGCTCTAGCCCTACACTTGGAGTGGAGGAAGGACCCTCTATTACTGTCTGTCATCTCCAAAAGGACTCAGCAAGACCAGAAAGTGGTTTAGTATTTGCTAATGGCAGTTTTCTTCAGTTCCACTAGTGAAACTGTGACTTGCAGATCCATGCACTGTGGTAGTGCCTGCAGCAGAACACAGGTTACATTCACTTGACTCTTCCTCTTCAAGTGCTTATTGGAGCTTTGCTGGAGAAAGACTACCTGAGGCAAACATTTATAGAAGCCAGAGGATCATTTGGTCTGATCTGTAATGATTCCAAAGGAATAGAAGCCCAAAACACACAATATTGTGCCCAGAATTGGGACTTGTCAGTGTGGTGTGGTATGGTTTGGATCCTACTGCCTCTGCCCAGTGGCAGTAAAACTAGAGAGGGTGGCAAGAAGACAGGCAGGACTCTCCCTTGCTTGGGAGTAGCCTCTGAGTTTTAGTGTGTGAGGCTTTGCTCCTTAATTGGATTCTTTTAGTAATTGAGACTCCAGTGCTCTTAATCTAACATGTTGATTCCTGCATGCTCCCTGCCAGCCTCTGTGTCCACAGTAGTCGGTGACTTGCTATCAACTTACTCTTCCCACAGATAGTACACATCCTAAACATGACCTCTGCCAAGATTGTTTCGTTTCTCCTGCATCCTGAGGAGAGCCTGCACTCCCTCCAGATTCGGATTGAGTTAGAAACTGGAATAAGTACCGGCAATCAGGAACTGCTTTTGGAAACAGGGATTTGCCTGGACCCTCGGAAACCTGCTTCGCAGTGTGTTATCGATGGCGTGGTGAGAACCCTTCTGTTCCTGCAGTGTCTCGCCTTGCACAACCTCAGGGACTTTAAAGTCTTAGGGAAGACTTAGGAAATCCCAAGCATAACTCCAGGCTGGGTGGGGAATGGCTGAGAGCAACCCTGAGGAAAAGGACCTTGGAGTCTGGGATGATGAAAAGCTCAACATGAGCCTGCAGTGTGAGTGTAGCCCAGACAGCAACTGTGTGCTGGCTGCAGCAAGAGCAGTGTGGGCAGCAGGGCAAGGGAGGGGATTGTGCCCCTTTGCTCTGCTCTCCTCAGACCCCATCTGGAGTCCAGTGTGCAGTTCTGGAGCCACCAGCACAGAAAGACCATGGAAGTGTTTGAACCAGTCCAGAGGAGGCCACGAATATGCTGAGAGGGCTGCAGCAGCTCTGCTGTGAGGGCAGGCTGAGAGAGTTGGGGCTCTGCAGCCTGGAGAGGAGAAGGCTTCCAGGAGACCTTGGAGTGGCCTTGCAGGATCTGAAGGGGGCTGCAGGAAGGCTGAGNCCTTAGAGTAGCCTTCCAGGATCTGAAGGGGGCTACAGGAAGACTGGGGAGGGTCTTGGAATGCCAGGACAAGGGGAAATGGGTTTGAAGTGTCAGAGGGGAGATTGAAAGTGGATGTTAGGAGGAAGTTCTTGCAGTGAGGGTGGTGAGACTCTGGCACAGGTTGCCCAGGGAGGTTGTGGAGCACAGAAGCACAGAAAGTCGTCACGTTCTGTGCTTCTGTGCTGCACAACCTCCCTGGAGGTGTTTGGGACCAGGTTGGAGGAGACCTTGAGTGACCTGTACTAGTGGGAGGTGTCCCTGCCTATGGCATGGGGTTGGGACTAGATGATCCTTGAGGTCACTTCCAACCTTAACCATTCTGGAGACAGTTTGTAAGGGGGGTAACTCTTAAAGCCCAGCGATATTTTCTTAACTGGATAACATAAGCAGATTCCTGCAGTTATGCTCTTGAGTATTGCTGTGGGATCCTTGAGGTCCCTTCCAACCTTACCACACTGCGACTCTATGAAGATTGCAGAATGGTAAGGTTGGAAGGGACCTCAAGGACCATCCAGTTCCAACCCCTGTCATAGGCAGGGACACCTCCCACTAGTACAGCTCACTCAAGGCCTCCTCCAACCTGGCCTTGAACACCTCCAGGGAGGGAGCAGCCACAACCTCCCTGGGCAACCTGTGCCAGTGTCTCACCACCCTCACTGCAAACAACTTTCTCCTAACATCCAGTCTCAATCTCCCCTCTGCTAGTTCAAACCCGTTGCCCCTTGTCTTGTCATTGCAAGACCTTGTCAGTAGTCCCTCCCCTCCAGATAAATTGCTTCAACCTTCTCCCACTGGAGACAGTTTGTAAGGGGAGTAACTCTTAAAGCTCAGCATTATTTCTTAACTGGATAAGATAAGCAGATTCCTGCAGTTACGCTCTTGGCTGTTGCTGAGGGATCTATCCGAGTGCATTCCTTAAGGCACCTGGAAAGAAGAGTGTCTGCCCACAATAATTACTCAGGCTGTAACCAGGACTTTCCTGGGTCAGGGGGAGCTATGCCTGCAATTACTCTTGTTTATTGTCCTTTCTCTTTTCTGACCAGAGAGGTTGGGACAGCTACATGGTGTACTTGTTTGATAAAAGCAAGACTGTCTACGATGGCCCCTTCGCTTCTCGGAGCTTGTCTGACTGTGTGAATTACGTGGGTAAGTCTGCTGGACAACAGCTGCAAGCACTGCCGCTTGGGTCATTGGAAAGGAGGTTTGCTGCACACATCTCTGTTGTCTTGAAGGGTGCTGTGATTCAGAGGTGACCCTTTGAGAACCTAGAGCAGCCTAGCAAAGTTTTGTTGCATCCTCAAGTTTTGTAGATGTGACAGTTCAGAGAATTTATTGCCTAGCCTTTGGGAACTTTCCTATGGAGTAACTTCAGTATTCATTTAAGTTGTTTGCCCTTGTATTAATATCTGTGCTCTGAACATCACCTACCCCACCTAAACCTGAGCATTGCCTCACTTCAGCAGAACCACAGTGTGATTGATCTGTGCAACCTGAGCTTGTAGCCTAGACAAAGGTTATAGGCTCACAGCTTGGCCAAACTGAGCAGCCAGCTTTTAATCTGGGAATTTAAAGCTATTTGCTTCAACTGTAACAACAGAGAGAACAACTTTCACTGAGAAATATGTGAGGCTGAGCCTCAACTAGCATGAACTTATATGTGGCCCTCACAGAATCAGTGCTCTGGGCTGGAAGGCACCTCCAAAACTCACCCAGCCTAACCCCCTGCACTCAGCAGGGACATCCTCCCCTAGAGCAGGTTGCCCACAGCTCTGCCCAGCCTCACCTGGAATTTCTCCAGGGCTGGGGCCTCAACCACCTCCCTGGGCAACCTGTTGCAGTGTTCCAACAACCTCATGGAGCNTATCCGAGTGCATTCCTTAAGGCACCTGGAAAGAAGAGTGTCTGCCCACAATAATTACTCAGGCTGTAACCAGGACTTTCCTGGGTCAGGGGGAGCTATGCCTGCAATTACTCTTGTTTATTGTCCTTTCTCTTTTCTGACCAGAGAGGTTGGGACAGCTACATGGTGTACTTGTTTGATAAAAGCAAGACTGTCTACGATGGCCCCTTCGCTTCTCGGAGCTTGTCTGACTGTGTGAATTACGTGGGTAAGTCTGCTGGACAACAGCTGCAAGCACTGCCGCTTGGGTCATTGGAAAGGAGGTTTGCTGCACACATCTCTGTTGTCTTGAAGGGTGCTGTGATTCAGAGGTGACCCTTTGAGAACCTAGAGCAGCCTAGCAAAGTTTTGTTGCATCCTCAAGTTTTGTAGATGTGACAGTTCAGAGAATTTATTGCCTAGCCTTTGGGAACTTTCCTATGGAGTAACTTCAGTATTCATTTAAGTTGTTTGCCCTTGTATTAATATCTGTGCTCTGAACATCACCTACCCCACCTAAACCTGAGCATTGCCTCACTTCAGCAGAACCACAGTGTGATTGATCTGTGCAACCTGAGCTTGTAGCCTAGACAAAGGTTATAGGCTCACAGCTTGGCCAAACTGAGCAGCCAGCTTTTAATCTGGGAATTTAAAGCTATTTGCTTCAACTGTAACAACAGAGAGAACAACTTTCACTGAGAAATATGTGAGGCTGAGCCTCAACTAGCATGAACTTATATGTGGCCCTCACAGAATCAGTGCTCTGGGCTGGAAGGCACCTCCAAAACTCACCCAGCCTAACCCCCTGCACTCAGCAGGGACATCCTCCCCTAGAGCAGGTTGCCCACAGCTCTGCCCAGCCTCACCTGGAATTTCTCCAGGGCTGGGGCCTCAACCACCTCCCTGGGCAACCTGTTGCAGTGTTCCAACAACCTCATGGAGCAGAACTTGTTCCTCACATCCAGTCTCAGTCTGCTCTAGTTTGCCATTGTCCCTTGTCCTGTCCCTGCAGGCCTTTGCAAGCAGTGTCTCTGCAGCCTTCTTCTAGCCCTTTTCAGGTACTGGAAGGCTGCTATTAGGTCTCCCTGGAACCTTCTCTTCTCCAGGCTGAACATCTCCAGCTCCTTCAACCTGCCCTCCTCTGCACCCACTTTATCAGGTCCATATCCTTCCTATGTTAAGGACACAGCACTCCAGGTGAGGTCTCACCAGAACTGACTTTCTGCACACTACATCCTAGAAAGAAGATTCTGACCTGAGGGCTGCAATTTCATTTGTTCAACTTCTGCTCTGCTAAAGTGTCTCCTCACTTCACACCTGGAGAGTGTGGCACTCACATCCTGCTGGGAGATGATTGCAGAACTTGAGTGATGGCCCGCACAGCTGTCCAACACACAGCATAGGTGTGGTATCCAGGGTTAGGGACTTTCTTATCTTACACTTTAGCATCTGTAGAAGTGATGGACATAGCCCTTCTGCACCTTCCTGAGTACAAACAGGTTTCATCTCCTTGCAGTTCTGTCTCCTGAGACTGGATGCTTTGGATGTTTGGGAGCACTTAACTTTCCTAGAGTTCTCCTAAATTCATGCTTCTGAACCTCATAGACCCACAGCCTGGGCTCGTTGGTAGACATCACCATTGTTTCCTTGTCACAGCCTATAGTGTAATTTTCTCTATTAAAATATTCTAATTAGCCTCAAACCAACACACACAGCAAGAGTGATTGGCATTGGAATGGGCTGCCCGGGGAGGTGGTGGAGTCGCCGTCACTGGAGCTGGTGCCACAGGATGAGGCACTTAGTGCCATGGGTTGGTTAGTTAAAAGGTGTTAGGCGATAGGTTGGACTCAAACGATCTCGAAGGTCTTTTACAACCTGACTAATTCTGTGATTTGTGTCCAATTGTGGTTCTCTTGTGTTCAGTGCAGGACAGTAAAATACAGCTGCCGATCTCTCAGCTGCGCAAGGTGTGGGCAGAAGCAGTTCACTACGTGATCGGGCTCAAAGAGGACTACAGCAGACTCTTCCAGGGCCAAAGAGCTGCCATGTAAGTTGTTGCTCCTCCCTCAGAAGATTCATCAGTGTGCAGGGAGCCCTGCACCCTCTCTTCAGGTGGTTTACATTTCCATACCTACTCAGTCATCTCCTTTTCAGCTGCAGTGGTCACAGCTCTCCCAGGTTTACCTCGTGGGAGACATATTCCAGTCCCTTTATCTTGGAGCACCTCTCCTATGAGGACTGGCTGAGGGAGCTGGGGTTGTTCAGCGTGGTGAAGAGAACCTTCCAGTACCTGAAGAAGGCCTGCAAGAAGGCTTGAGAGAGACTGTGTACAAAGACCCGCAGTGACAGGATGAGGGGCAATGGCTTCAAAGTAGAGCAGAGCAGGCTGAGATTGGATGTGAGGAGTGGTTTCTTTGCTGTGAGGCTGCTGAACACTGCAACAGGTTGCCCAGGGAGGGAGTTGGCCCCATCCCTCGAGATACTCAAGTATTCAACCTCGACAGAGCTGTGAGCAACCTGCTTTAGTGGAGGATGTCCTGCTGACTACAATGGGGTTGGACTTAGATGACCTTTGGATCATAGAATCATAGAATGGTAAGGTTGGAAGTGACCTCAAGGATCATCTAGTTCCAACCCCCTGCCATAGGCAGGGACACCTCCCACTAGTACAGGTCACTCAAGGCCTCCTCCAATCTGGCCTTGAACACCTCCAGGGATGTTGTGGAGCACAGAAGCACAGAATGTGATCACATTTTGTGCTTCTGTGTTCCACACCCTCCCTGGGCAACCTGTGCCAGTGTCTCACCACACTTACTCTGAAGAACTTCCTCCTGACATCCACTTTCAATCTCTCCTCTGCCAGTTCAAACCCATTGCCCCTTGTCCTGCCACTGCAAGAACCTTGGCAATAGTCCCTCCCCAACCTCCCTGTAGGCCCCTTTCAGATACTGGAAGGCTACTCTTAAGGTCTCCTGGAAGCCTTCTCCTCTCCAGGCTGCAGAGCCCCAACTTTTGTAGCCTGTCCTCATAGCAGAGCTGCTGCAGCCCTCTGAGCATTTTCATGGCCTCCTCTGGACCCGCTCTGACAGTTCCATGTCCTTCTTGTGCTGGGGGCTCCAGAACTGCACACAGGACCCCAGATGGGGTCTGAGGAGAGCAAAGGGGCAGAATCCCCTCCCTCTCCTTTCCTTTAGATACCCCTTTCTTGCCCAGGTGATGCTATACAACTGTAAGGATCTTACAAAACATTTTGCTGGCTCTGCCTTTCCTTCAGATGATGTAACAGCAGTGGCTGCTCAAGGCCAGAGAGGTTTTTCATCTCTTATTTCATTTGCTAGGCTCAGTCTCCTTCGCTATAATGCCAACCTGATCAAAATGAAGAACAACATGGTGTCAGCATCTCAGCAGCTGAAAGCTAAGCTGGACTTCTTCCATCAAAGCATTCGCCTTGACCTGGAGAGATACATTGACCAGATGGCTTATGGCATATGTGTGTATGCTCTAATACTTAACCTGGGTGGGATCAGACTAGCTGGAAGGGCTGTGGGTAACAACTGGCTTTAAAAGGAAATGAGTGCAGGAGCAGCTCTTCTTCCTCAGCACCTTCATGTGTATGTTTTAGCTGGGGCAGGTGAAGGAGGAGAGTTTGGCAGAGGCAAAGGCAGGAAGACTTATGTGATGGTTTGGGAGTTCCCTGCCCCGCCCCCCTTTCTAAAATGACCCAGACTAGAACTCCACCGTCTGGAAGTGAAGGACTGAAGCTCTGTTTACAGCTCAGCACAATGTACAAGCAGAGATAGACACTATAGACAGGAACAGTTACAGACATAGACAAGTTAAAGGGAATACAGAAACACAACTCCCCTCCCAGAAACCAGAGACCCCAGGAGGGGCTCCCAACCACCCTTCCACCTTCTCCCCACCCCTCTGCCTTACCCCAAGGTATGGCTTACGTGCAAGGTGAGCTTGGAGGATGGGCCAGGGGGGTTAGAAGGAAAGTGGTTAGTGAGATTACTCAGCAGAGAGGAGAAAGAGCCAGAAGCTGCTAGACCGAGTCGCTGTGCCCCTACCAACAGACTGTTATCTAATGTTTTGAGCTCTTCTCTTAAACATCTCAGCAAGCCTGTGAGTGAAGTAGACATTACCATATTTTCCTTTCACAGCCTATAGTGTAATTTTCTCTTAAAATATTCCAGTTAGCCTCAAACCAGCACAATTTTGAAAAAAACAATGGTTTCTGAGAGTGACAGTGAAGCAGGTGGTCAGCTGCTCCCCACTGGGAGCACTAAGCTAAGGAAATTGGAGTATTAATACTAGTGGTGATGTAAATGTTTGCTGTTTGTTTATTCAGAGTCTGATCCATTTGGAATTTTTGCTGGGCATGAAGCAAGGAGAAGAACTGCTCTGTAGTGGAAGGGCCACTAAACATCCCTGGCAGGACAAATGGCATGGTGACTGCAGAAACAGGCTGCAGTCTGATTGCAGAGGCAGCAGGAGGCAGGACAAGAGAGGAGGTGAAACAGGACCAGCTGCTGACACCTTCAGTATCACAGGAATGTCTGCCTCTGACAAAGAGTGTTCAGAACAGAGAAAGATTTATGCATTGTTTAGCTATATGGTGGAAAACTGAAACTTGGGTCAAAAATGAAGTCTGGGCTGAAGGGTAGTGATGGAAAATGGAGAGCCTCAGTGAGCTGGGTTTGAGGAGTCTGTATTTAATCCAGAGTGGCAGTTGTTGAACCTAACAGTGGGCTTGAAAAGTTCAAACTCATTTTAAGTTGGGGATTGCAAACTGTGAAAATCCTACCAGAGTGGTTTTGAGTTAAGGTCAAGCATGAAGTTCTGAGTTGCAGTGTTGCTGTCTCTGATCTCTGGGGCTTCTGCTCAGAGATTCAGCAACCTGTTCTGTGTGTTGAAATTCACAACTCACAGATGTCAACTTCAGGCCACACTTCATTTTCTTGTGTTTACCTGTTTATAAATAACAACTCTCTTCTCTTAAGCTTCAGAAAAGATGCTGAAAGCCTGGAAGGAGATGGAAGAGAAGGCCTCTCAGTGTGCACAGGTAGGGCACCTTAAAGAAGATCCATAAGTTTTCTGTAAAGGAGAGTTGTAGCCCCAACTCTCTCAGCCTGTCCTCACAGCAGAGCTGCTGCAGCCCTCTCAGCATCCTCATGGCCTCCTCTGGACCCACTCCAACACTTCCATGGCCTTCCTGTGCTGAGGGCTCCAGAACTGCACACAGTACTCCAGGTGGGGTCTGACAAGAGCAGAGTAAAGGGGCAGAATCACCTCCCTTGCCCTGCTGCCCACACTGCTCTTGATGGAGTCCAGGACTCTCTTGTCTGTCTGGGCTGCATGTGCACACTGCAGCCTCATGTTGAGCTTTTCATCAACCCAGGCCTGGTTGTCTGATTAATGAGTTAGAAACACAAACAATAGATCAGGCTGCTTGTTTCTGTGAAGGAACAGGCTGGGCAGTTCAAGGTCTGGGATCTTTTACTTCTCTGTTCTAAGCCAGAAGGTTATTGGAGCCTTTTTCTTCTTGCTCATGTGATGGAAATAGGGCAACTGGCATTCACCTCTGTTTAGTTCCTTACATTTGGAGATCTTCGTGGTCCCTGTTAGGAAGCAACAAAGATTAAAGGGAGGCCACTTCTAGCAGAATAGCTGGAAGCTGTTTCTGGCTGTTTGCAGCACATACCTCTTGCCAAAGCAACAAATATTTACTTTACAGACCACCAATAATGACCTCTCTTCAAGCTGTGCGGCTCACATGTGTAGTCACACTCTTAAAATCACAGAATCATAGAATGGTAAGGTTGGAAGTGACCTGACGGATCATCTAGTTCCACCCATCTGCCATAGGCAGGGACACCTCCCACTAGTACAGGTCACTCAAGGCCTCCTCCAACCTGGTCCTGAACACCTCCAGGGAGGTTGTGGAGCAGAGAATCACCCAATATGATGAAAGATCACGTTGGGTGATTCTGTGCTCCACAACTTCCCTGGGAAACATGCTCCATTGTCTCACCACCCTCACTGCAAACAGCTTCCTCCTGACAGCTTCAATCTCTCCTCTGCCAGTTCAAGCCCACTGCCCCTTGTCCTGTCACTACAAGACCTTGTCAATAGTCCCTCCCCAGCCTTCCTGGAGCCCCCTTCAGAGTCTGCAAGGCCACTCCATGGTCTCCTGGAAGCCTTCTCTTCTCCAGGCTGCAGAGCCCAAACTCTCTCAGCCTGTCCTCACAGCAGAGCTGCTGCAGCCCTCTCAGCATCTTTGTGGCCTCCTCTGGAGCCACTCCAACACTTCCATGGCCTTCCTGTGCTGGGGGCTCCAGAACTGCACACAGGACTGCAGGTGGGCTCTGAGGAGAGCAGAGCAAAGGGGCACAATCCCCTCCCTTGCCCTGCTGCCCACACTGCTCTTGCTGCAGCCCAGGACTTTTCCTGTTTATTAAGAAGGGGAAATGTTCTACTCTGTGGCATATCTTCAGCCCCCTGTCAAAGCAGCACCACCAGGGCCTGTTCTGCCAGGCTGTTTCCAGCCACTCTGCCCCAAGCCCTATAGTGTTGCATGGGGCTGTTGTGATCCCAAGTGCAGGATCTGGCACTTGGATTTGTACCTCCCAGTTTGATGTGTCCCATGTTGCCCTTAGGCTGAAGATATTGGCTGTCTGGATGAGCAGATCATGGCTCTTCACACGGAGATTGTAGAGCTTCAGAAGAGTCCATACGCAAGGCGCCAAGGAGAGGTGATGGAGAGCTTGTGAGTCCTCTCATTTTTATTGCACTTCAGTGGATTTTGTGTAGTTCAGTCTCTGGGGGATTTGTTTGTTTGTTTTTTCCTGTTGGTCCTTTTGAAAGGCTCCTTGCATTTTGCAAACTCTGTACAGAGTAGTTTAAGTTTATATGGTAAAAGGGCAGATCCCACCACTTGTGGCTGTAGGTTCCTTGTTCCTCTTGAAGTTCCAGTGATCACCTGGCAGTATTGTAAGGCAGTGCTCTGAAATCCAGCTGTGCAAGAAAGGTTAACATCCAGTCACAAGAGTTCACTCAGCTACCTTACCCTGCAGGCATGCAGTGACTAGGCCTGGGGTAACATGGGAAACACAGCTGGGGGAGACAGGACACTTCTCTGGCACTGACTGTGAAGCTTCATTTTAGAAGGGGATAGGCCTGACATGTATCTTGGCCTCAGCTGGAAAAGGCACAGAAGCTTTTTGCATTGGAGAAGAGTTAATGCTGAGTGATAAAACAGATGAGATGATTGTAAAATCCTGATGAAATGGGTTTTTAGGGTAACAGCTTGTGGAGTGCTCAATGTTTGGAAACTCGAACATACCATACAATATGTTGTAGCTTGGGCTGTGGCTGAGAGCACAAGTGGCAGTTATCAAAGAATCATCAAATATCCACCAAGATAGGATAACCTCTGAATCTGCTGTTGATAAGAGCTCCTCTGAATGGCTCTGAATATTCTGGGAGGAAACATGCCTGCTCCTGATGTATTGTTCCTCCTCCCTCTTTGAGCAGCTAAGCTGCTTTTCATCCAGGGGTAGTTGGAGGAGCAGCAGAACATAGTGCACAGGGGAGGAGAGGTGGGAGAGGGAGAAACCACTTTTTGCAGTAGTAGCCCACGTTCAGAGCAGCTCAAACTAATCATGAACCTGCCTCCTAAAATCTGTTTTCAAAGCACTTTCACTGCAGCAGAGCCACCTCTGCATCATCTGTCTGCAGGGCGCCTCAGGTGTGCCCAGAGCTCTTGATATTCTCATCTACAGCTGCTCTTTGTGAGCAGTGGAGAGCAGACACAAGTCCCTGCTCTTCAGTTTTTGGGGCTGTGGCAAAGCACACCACAAAGCACTGGCTTGAGTGTTGATGTACAAGACCACAAGACAGGATTGGATGCTGGGTGATGCCTGGGGTTCCCCTGACAGTGCCCAACACCCAAGTTCCCAGTGCAGCAGGAGTGAAGAGCAGCCCTCTCCCTATCCTTGGCTGATACAGAGGGGTTATTAAGATGGTCCAGCCCCCTACAAAGGCTGATTTACAAGCAGAAGCAGCTTGTGTGATCTCTTGAAACACTATTGGGGTGATTTAAGGGCAGCTGAGGGAAAGGAGAGGCTTGGTGAGGGGCCAAAAGCAGAGTTAGGACTGCTTAAACTGCAATTTGTTTCTATCAGACATTTAATTCAGACCAGTGAAGATTTACTTAAGGGGGGGAAGCTTCAGTGTTTGTCTGCTTTTGAAATATTTGAAAGCAGTAACATTTATTTAATGGGAAGAAGAGAAACCTTGGTCTCTTGTTTGTGATGCAGCTGTCTCCAGTTGCAGAATATCACTAAAAATCAGGCAGAAAATGTAGAATGGGAAAAAGAATTTCTCAGGAGGTTGTGCCTACACTTCTAAAACTGGAGTTTCAGCATGAAGGGTCAAAGAAAACCCAGCTGAGCCACGTGAAGTTTCAAGCTGCAAGTGCCCTCCAATTAGTGTGGCTATCTGAGAGGAAAAAAAACCAACACATTATGGGAGGAAAAGAGAGACCTCATTTAGGGAAGAGCTGTTTTCCATCATGGGAAGACCATCCCTGTATTCCTAATGTCAGATTTGTATAGTAGCTGGAGAGAGTGGCAGCTCCAGTGCATAACTTAATTGCAGTACTTTGGTTTTTTGCTTTAATCCTCTGTTGTTGATACATGTATGAATAATTTTCTTTTCTTTTAAAGGGAACTGAGAGCCATAGACTTGTACAAGCAACTAAAAACAAGATCTCCAGGTATGGCAAGAGGTGATTCCAAGACTTCACACTTTCACACTTGTACCTTGTGGCTGATTTTTCTCAACTGAAACCCAGAAAGCAAAAAGCAAATGATTGTATTTAAGTCAACCAGACTTAAGGGCATACTTTAGGATGTCTTCTTTCTGCTGAGCCTAGAGCTTTCCCAAATTTTGTAGTCCTTTTCCTCAGCCACAGGTTTGCCTTTTGGTTTTCAGTGTTGGAGCATCTTGCCTGAACACATCTACATCTGCCATTCTCTGCCTTGCTTCCTGCCCTCAGTACTGTTGCTTTGCTACTCTCAGACATAGGAAGAAATCTTCCTGTCATTGCTCCAGCCCAAGGACAGACTCTTTTCTCCCTATCCTTTCTTAACTCTGTTGGATGGAGCCTAGGGATTGTTATGTTCTAAACATAGTGAGTGGTGTGGAGGAAAGATTAGTTACTTGTGCAACTACCCATAGCCCTTGTTGAAGCCAGTACCCGGACAGCAAGAGCTGGGCATTGCTGTGGAGAGATGTCAAGAAGAAGCTAGGCCTGGTGAGAGACTGTGGCAGGTTTGAAGAGGTTTCACAGAATCACACAATGGTGGGTTTGGAAGGGACATCTGAGATCAATGAGATCATACAGGAACACAGCCCTGATAGGCCTTGGAGGTCTCCAGAGACAGAGACTCCACCACCTTCAGGGCAGCCTGCTCCAGGGCTCTGCCACCATCAAAGTAAGGAAGTTCCTTTTCATGTGTAGATAAAACTTTCTATGTTCATTTATGCCCAGTGCTTCTTGTCCTGTTACTGGGGACCACTGAGAAGAGTCTGACCACATCCTCCTGACACCCACTCCTTAGATATTTGTAATAACTGAGAAGATTTCCCCTCAGCCTTCTCCTCTCCAAGCCAACCAGCCCCAGGGCTCTCAGCTTCTCATCAGATGAGAGATGTTGCAGTGCCCTCATCTTCTCAGTGGCCCTGTGCTGGACTCTTTCCTGTAGTTCTTTATCTGTCTTGAGCTGGGGTGCCCAGAACTCCAGGTGAGTCCTCCCTAGTGCAGAGTGGAGGGGGAGGGAGAACCTCTTTCAGCCTGCTGGCCACACTCCTCTTGATGCACCCCAGGCATCGTCTCAGCCATGAGGGCACATTGCTGGCTCATGGCCATCCTGTTGACTCCTGCCACTCCCAGGTCCTTTCCTCAGAGCTGCCCTCCAGCAGATCAGCCTCCAGCCGGTACTGGTCCATGGGGTTGTTCTTCCCCAGATGCAGGACTGTACACTTGCCCAGGACTGTACACTTGCCCTTTGCGACTTGCATTAGGTTTCTCCCCAGCCAGCCCTCCAGTCTGTCCAGGTCACACTGGATAGCAGGACAGGTGACAGTGTGTCAGCCACTGTTCCCAGTTGAGGGAACATTCTATCCCTTACTCCAGGTCATTGGTAAATGTATTGAATGGGGTTGGACCCTGGGGGACACCACTACACCACAACCCCACTCACCACAACCTTCTAAGCTCTGTCCTTCAGCCAGTTCCCAACCCATCTCACCACCCAGTTATCCCTCTTGAAGCTTGGTTGTGAGGATGCCACAGGAGACAGTGATGAAGGCTTTGCTGAAGTCGAGGCAGACCACATCCACTGCCTTGCCCTTGTCTGTCTATCTAGTTGTGCTGTCAGAGTAGTCAGGCATTGCTTCTCCTTGGAGAGTCTGTGCTGACTACTCGTGATAAGCCTCTTGTCCTCCACATGCTTTGGGATGGTGCCAAGAACAAGCTGCTCCATCTTTTCCAGGGTATCTGGTTACCTGGATTCCAGCCTATAGCTACCTGGCTTCTCCTCTTTCATAGGATCATAGAATGGTAAGGTTGGAAGGGACCTCAAAGATCATCTAGTTCCAACCCCCTGCCGTAGGCAGGGACACCTCCCACTAGAACAGGTCACTCAAGGCCTCCTCCAGCCTGGCCTTGAACACCTCCAGGGAGGTTGTGGAGCACAGAAGCACAGAATGTAATCAAAGATCACATTCTGTGCTTCTGTGCTCCACAGCTTCCCTGGGCAACCTGTGCCAGTGTCTCACCACCCTCACTGCAAACAACTTCCTCCTAACATCCAGTCTAAATCTCCCCTCTGCCACTTCAAACCCATTACCCTTGTCCTGTCATTACAAGACCTTGGCAATAGTCCCTCCCCAGCCTTCCTGGAGCCCCCTTCAGATACTGGAAGGCTACTCTAAGGTCTCCTGGAAGCCTTCTCTTCTCCAGGCTGCAGAGCCCCAACTCCTGTAGCCTGTCCTCATAGGAGAGCTGCTGCAGCCCTTCAGGAAGGTTGGAGTGACAATGGCTTTCCTCCAGGCCTCAGCAGCCTCCTCTTTTCTCAAGGACTTTTCAAAGGTTCTGTAGAGTGGTCCAGCAATGTCTTCTGCCAGCTCCCTTGGCAGTCATGGGTGCATGGCAAGGATTTGTGGGTGTTCAGCAGGTTGCTCAATTGATCCCTAACCAAATCCTCTTCAGCTAACCAACATCTTCCTTTCTCCTGACTTTTCTCTGTGGCCTTCAAGGTCTGGGACTCCTGAGTGCTGTCTTATAGTAGCATTGAAGACCAAGGCAAAAGTGGACTTGAGTGACTTTACCTACCCTGTACCTTTGGTCACCAGAGCACCCTCTTCACTCAGCAATGAGCCCACATTTCCTCTAGTGTTCCTTTTGCCTCCAGAGTACTTGAAGAGGCCTTTATTGTCGTCCTTGATCTCCCATTTGGCAGGTTTAATTCTAAGGAGGCTTTCCTCTTCACATCCCTACATCTCCTGACAGCATTCTTGAATTCCTTTTGGGTGGTCAGCCCCTTCATCCATGTTCTAGAATCACAGAATGCTCTGGGCTGGAAAGGACCTCCAAAGCTCACCCAGCCCAACCCCCCCTGCACTCAGCAGGGACATCCTCCCCTAGAGCAGGTTGCCCACAGCCCTGCCCAGCCTCACCTGGAATATCTCCAAGGCTGGGCCCTCAACCACCTCCCTGGGCAACCTGTTGCAGTGTTCCAGCAGCCTCCTGGCAAAGAACTTGTTCCTCACATCCAGTCTCAATCTGCTCTGCTCTAGTTTGAAGCCATTGGCCCTGGCCTTGTCCCTGCAGGCCTTTGCACATAATCCCTTTGCAGCCTTCTTGTAGCCCCCTTCAGGTACTGGAAGGCTGCTATTAGGTCTCCCTGAAGCCTTCTTTTCTCCAGTCTGAACAACCTCAGCTTCTTCAGCCTGATCTTGTAGCAGAGGTGCTCCAGCCTCACAGCCTCCTCTGGACCTGCTCCATCAGGTCCATGTTCTTCCTGTGTTGAGGCCCCCCATAGGTGGACACAGCACTGCAGGTGAGGTTTCACCAGGGCAGAGCAAAGTGGCAGAATCACCTCTTTGCATCTTTGGATGCAGCCCAGGCTGCCATTGGCCTTCTGTGCTGCAAGCTCACACTGCCTGGTCCTGTCCAGCTTCTCCCCCACCAGCACCCCCAAGTTCTTTTCCACAGGGCTGCTTTCTGTCATCTGCCCCAGCCTGTATTGATAGCAAGGATTGTTCCAGCCCCTAAGTACCTATTTCTTCTAAATACCTTCTTTTCCTCTTAGTAACTCCCTGCTCAACCATGCAGGTTTCTTAGCTGCCTTACCTGATCTCTTTGGGATGCACTTTATCATGCTTCACAAAGCATGCTTTATCATGCTTTATGATGCACTCACAAAGCCAAATCTTTCCTTGGATGCTTGCTGAAGGGCATTTTGCTAACGTGGTGACTGATGGCTCTTGCAGATCATGCCTACAGTGACAGCATGGACATGGTGAAGATCATTGTGCAGACAGTTCAGAGCCAAGACAGAGTTCTCAAGGAGCTCTTCGGCCACCTCAGGTACTTAATGCAGAAAATAAACCTAAATAAATACAACTTGCAGCATTTATAGCTTTGTAGCAGGAAAGGAGAAGGAAAACCATGGAGATCCAGAGCCCAAAAGCTCCATCCACAGGAAGAGATTTCTCACAGCAATGGGAATTGTGCTGCTTTGTGCTGAATTTTCACTTTATTATTTTAAACACAGGGGTAGTAAATATTGGTAGTGGGAGAGAATGCAGGGGCTTGGAAATGAGACACTGTGCCAGCATGCAGGGTGGGATTGAAGTCTTAAGGAGAAAAAAAGAATTGTTGGAACAGGTGAGGAGATACCAACCACAGGATTTCTTGGTTTTTTTTCAAGGATCACAAGAGGAAAACCAATCATGATGCAGATCTCAGTAGCTGGCAAAGCATGATTTGGTTTTAAGTTCACGTCTGGCTTCTGCTTAGTAGATCCCATAAAGGAAATTGTTACATGGGCAGCCCCCTGAGACCAGCACAGACTAGAGAGTCACAGAATTGTGAAGGTTGGAGAAGACCTCAAAGATCATTGACTCCAACCATTAGCCCAGCACTGCCAAGTCCACCACTGAACCATGTCCCTCAGCACCACACCTACGCTTCCAGGGACAGTGATCCCTTGACTTCCCTGTACAAGGGAAGAAACATGGACCTGATGGAGGGGGTCTAGAGGAGACCACAAAAATGGTCAGGGGTTTGGAGAACCTCTGCTACAAGGACAGGCTGAGGGAGCTGGGGTTGTTCAGCCTGGAGAAGGGTGATGTTAACATTCTGTGAACTTATTGTGAGCCTTAACTGGACTTGCAAAAGCTGTGTGGGCCCTCCAGGCCTGCAGATTTTGTACCTGCAGCTGTCACAGTGCTATGCTAAGGCACAGGGCAGGGTTCTCTCAGAATGCTTCTTGAATCCCAAAGTGAGGCTTTTGGTTTTGCCAGAACATAGAATCATAGAATGGTAAGGTTAGAAGGGACTTCAAAGCTCATCCAGTTCCAACCCCCTGCCAAAGGCAGGGACACCTCCCACTAGTACAGGTCACTCAAGGCCTCCTCCAACCTGGCCTTGAACACCTCCCTGGGCAACCTGTGCCAGTGTCTCACCACCCTCACTGCAAACAACTTCCTCCTAACATCCACTTTCAATCTCCCCTCTGCCACTTCAGACCCATTGCCCCTTGTCCTGGCATTCCCAGACCTTAGCAATAGTCCCTCCCCAGCCTTCCTGTAGCTCCCTTCAGATCCTGGAAGGTCATTCTAAGGTCTCCTGGAAGCCTTCTCTTCGCTGGGCTGCAGAGCCCCAACTCTCTCAGCCTGTCCTCAGAGCGAAGTATAACATCCTGTCTCACAGGCTGGAAAGTGATTTTGTGTTTGGTTTGTATTACAGCAAACTCTTGGGCTGTAAGCAGAAGATCATTGACTTGCTTCCAAAGATTGAAGTGGCTTTAAATGACATCAAGGAAGCTGACAACTCAGTGATGCAGATGCAGGGCAAAAGGCAAAGGGAGATATGGCATTTGCTAAAAATTGCTTGTGTAAGTAGCTTTTGGACTTTTTATTTCCCTCTTCTTTCCAGTGCAGCAGGCAGGAAACATCAAATGGAACTCAGAAGAGACCAAAAAGGGATAATCTCCACACAGTGCTTACAATTTTACTGTAGAGAAGGGAAGTTTGAGATGCTAAAATTTGTCCAGGTTTAGAAAGGGGGCAGAAAAATCTATGGAAAAGAAGCCCAGCAGAGGTCACTCAAGGCCTCGTCCAACCTGGCCTTGAACACCTGCAGGGAGTGAGCAGCCACAACCTCCCTGGGCAACCTGTGCCAGTGTGTCACCACCCTCACTGCAAACAACTTCCTCCTAACATCCAGTCTAAATCTGCCTTCTGCCACTTCAAACTCATTGCCCCTTGTCCTGGCATTCCCAGACCTTGTCAATAGTCCCTCCCCAGCCTTCCTGTATGCCCCCTTCAGATACTGGAAGGCCACTCCAAGGTCTCCTGGAAGCCTTCTCTTCTCCAGGATGCAGAGCCCCAACTCTCTCAGCCTGTCCTCAGAGCAGAGCTGCTGCGGCCCTCTCAGCATCTTGGTGGCCTCCTCTGGACTGGTTCCAACAGTTNACACCCCCAGGGCCTGTTCCTCAGGGCTGCTCTCAGCCATTCCCCACCCAGCCTGGAGTTGTGCTTGGGATTGTGCCTACCCAGGTGCAGGACCTTACACTTGGCCTTGTTGAATGTCCTGAGTTTGGCCTGGGCACAGCTCTGCAGCCTGTCCAGGTCCCTCTGGATGGATCCCTGCCCTCTAGCAAGTCGACTGTGCCACACAGCTTGGTGCCATCTGCACATTTGCTGAGTCTACACTGACTGCTCTGTCCATGGCACTGACAAAGATGTCAAACAGCACTGGTGCCAGCACTGACCCCTGAGGGACACCACTTGGCACTGGTCTCCAGGTGGACGTTGTGCCCTTGATCACCACTCTCTATGTGCCACCATCCAGCCAATTCCTTACCCAGCAGTGTCCACACATCCTGTCCATGTTTTTCCAGCTTGGTGACCAAGTTGTCATGTGAGACAGACATCCCACAGTGGTTGCTAACATCCAGTGTAAATGGCTAGAAGTTCAGGAGATGTCTCCACCTTCTAATGACTCCCTGTGGCAGACCTGCCACACCCCAGTGCTGGCAGCTTATCCTGCAGGGACATCTGGTAGCAGCTGCTTGCAGAAGGGCAGAGGGTTGTAGCAGCTGCCTTGCCATCCACAGACGTGGCCTGGTGTAAAGGGTTAACCCTCCTGGGTTGGGGAAGTTGTCAGAACTTGATCCCAAGTGTGCCCACTTGTACCCCAGGTGTAGTGTTTAGCCCACTCCCACTGCCTGTCTGGATCCCCTGTATAAACAGAGGAGCTTCCTGTTGCTCTCTCTCTCCTCGTGGCCTGTGTGCCTGACACCATCCTCCTTCCTACTCTCCTGTCCTACCACCTGGCCAGTCTCTACCACATGGTGCACATCTCTTCACTCCACTGCCATCCATCTGGTTGGATGTAGATTTTGTATCTTTGTTTTCCCTTCCCTATGTCTACTTGTAACTCCCCTACCTTAAACACCTTTTATTTGTTGTTAAAGTTTTCTTTTACCTTCCAAATCATAGCCAGACTGTTCTTTGAGGGGTTTTACCCCTTCTGTCTCCTCCTTTCTTTCCCCCATTCCAAAAGGGGAAGGGGAAGAGGAGAAGGCATCCTACTATCATTGTATTGTTTTCCCCTGAGAAGCTAAACTCAAACCAGTACACGTGGGTACTGTTGTCTGTTACCAGCAATGCTTACATTTCTAGCATGGGTTTTGTCTACAAAATACTGAAGACCTGATGAAAGCCTTTTGTTTTTTTTTTTTCACCATCACAGCAGATGAATTTTTTTCTTTGTAGACTCAAAGCTCTTCCCGATCCCTGATAACCCCCAGCCTGGAAGGGACAGCCTCAACTCCAGCACCCCCATGGCTCCCACAGTGCTCCTCAGGGAATGTGCCTCACCCTCTGGCATCTATGGCAGCTCTTGAAGATGGGTAAGAGCTGCTGGGAAAGGAGACACACACACTCTGAAATCCTGTCCTCTGCCAGGGGCCTCCAGTGCTTAGGATGGGGGCTATGGGGCATGTCTTCACCACATGGTGGGGTTTGAGTGAGACTCTACCATGCTAGGTTGTCTCTGAAAGCAACTTTGTTCAACTCGTAGAATCATAGAATGGTAAGTTTGGAAGGGACCTCAAGGATCATCTCTAATTCCAGGGACACCTCCCACTAGTACAAGTCACTCAAGGCCTTGTCCAACCTGGTCCTGAACACCTCCAGGGAGGTTGTGGAGCACAGAAGACCTTCAGGGAGGTTGTGGAGCACAGAATCACCCAACGTGATCAAAGATTACGTTGGGTGATTCTGTGCTCCACAACCTCCCTGGGCAACCTGTGCCAGTCTCTCCCCACCCTCACTGAAAAGAACTTCTTCCTAACATCCAGTTTCAATCTTCCCTCTTCCACTTCAAACCCATTGACCCTTGTCCTGGCATTGCAAGACCTTGTTAATAGTCCCTCCCCAGCCTTCCTGCAGCCCCCTTCACATACTGGAAGGCCACTCCAAGGTCTCCTGGAAGCCTTTGCTTCTCGTGAACGTTTAATGGAATCAAGAATCACAGAACTGTCTGGGCTGATAGGGACCTCAAGGATCATCTAGTTCCAACCTTCTGCCATAGGCAGGGACACCTCACACTAGTACAGGTCACTCAAGGTCGCATGCAGCATGGTTCTGGACACCTCCAGGGAGGTTGTGGAGCACAGAATGTTATCTTTGATCACATTCTGTGCTTCTGTGCTCCACAACCTCCTTGGGCAACTTGTGCCAGTTCCGGTGCAAGTGTCAGGTAACTCAGGCCAGAGTTAGCACTTCCTACAGCTTTAGTGGTTTTTTAAAAAGTCATCATTCAAACAGAGGTCTGAAGTTGGGGTCAGTATGAAGCAGTCCATTTGGTTCAATATCTGGGGAGCTGTTTATCCTTCAAAAAAAAAAAAGTTTCAGTAGCTCATGCGACTAATGCTCTAAAAAATCAGGAATTAGGTTGAACTCTGTATGCAGTAACCTTTACTGTCTGCTCCTGAGCAAGTTCCACAGACTTCCTCTCAGCTAAAGCACTGTGCTATTCCCTTCTTACATGTCATGTTGTTCTGGTTGGGGTTGGATTCGGTCAAGGTCTCTCTCAGAAGGACCTAACTAAGGGAGCTGTCAGGAGCTGGGTAGTTTTTCATTTGGCTTCATTAGCAATTTTATTTCCAGCCCCAATCCACAGCAGTGCTGGTTTTCACAGACTCACAGAATGTCAGGGGCTGGAAGGGACTTCAAAAATTCATCCAGTCCAACCCCCTGCCAGAGCAGGATCTCCTAGAGCAGATCACACAGAAACACATCCAGGTGGGTTTTGAGTATCTCCAGAGAGGGGGACTCCACAATGCTCCTGGGCAGCCTGTTCCAGGGTTCTGTCACCCTCACAGGGAAAAAATTCCTCCTCCTATTTCAGTGAAACTTCCTATGCCTCAGCTTCTACCCATTGCCCCTTGTCCTGTCACTGGGCATCACCCAGCAGAGCCTGGCTCCAGCCTCCTAGCACTCACCCTGCACATCTTTGTAACCATGAATGAGGTCACCTGTTGGTCTCCTCCAAGCTAAAGAGCCCCATTTCCTTCAGGATCTCTTGAGAGATGTTCCATTCCCTTCAGCATCTTCGTGGCTCTGTGCTGGACTCTCTCCAGCAGTTCTATGTCCCTCTTGAACTGGGAGGCCCAGAACTGGACACAGTACTCCAGATGCAGCCTCACCAGGGCAGAGTAGAGGGGGAGGATAATGTCTCTCAACCTAGTAAACACCCCTTCTAATCCACCCCAGAATGGTATTGCCCCTCCTGGCCACGAGAGCACACTGCTGGCTGAGGGCCAAGCTATCCATCTACTAGGACCCCCAGATCCTTTCCCCCCCTCACTGGCTTCCAACAGGTCAGTCCCCAACCTATCCTGATCCCTGGAGTTGTTCTTTCCCAGGTACAAGACTCTACCCTTGCCCTTGTGGAATTTCATTCCATTTCTCCCTGCCCAACCCTCAGCCTGTCCCAGTCTGGCTGAATCCCAGCACAGCCTCCTGCTATGGCAGCCACTCCACCCAGTTTGATGTCAACAGCAAACTTGCTGCCAGTGCACTCTGTGCCCTCACCCATGTCATTGATGAATGTATTGAACAGAACTGGTCCCAGCACTGACCCGTGAGGGACTCCACTAGCCACAGGCCTCCAACTAGACTCTGTCTCATTGATCACAACTGACTTCTTCCCTTCAGCCAGTTCCCAATCCACCTCACTCCCTGATCATCCAGAGCACGCGGCCTCAGGTTAGCTGTGTGGGTGCTGCGGCAGACAGTGCCAAATGCTTTACTGAAATAGAGTTAAACCACACCCACTGCTCTGCCATCATCTCTCTACCTGGTTATGTCCTCATCAAAGGCTGTCAGGTTGGTCAAACATGACTGCCCCTTGGTAAAACCATGCTGGCTGCTCCTAATGACCTCCTTGTCCCTGATATGCCTTGGAACAGCACTGAGAGTAAGTTTCTCCATTACCTTTCTTGGGCTGGAGGTGAGGCTATCAGGTCTGTAGTTAACTGGGTCCTCCTTCTTACCCTTTTTGAAGATTGCAGTGATGTTTGCCCTTCTCCAATCCCCAAGCACCTCTCCTGTCTGCCATAACTTACTGGATAGTGGAGAATGCTCTGGCAATGCCCTGTGCCAGCTCCCTCAGCACCTGTGGGTGATGCCATCAGGACCCATGGACTTAGGGATGTGCAGATGACTCAACTGTTCCTTAACGAAGTCCTCATCAGCCAGGGGAGACTCCTTTGTCATGCTTTCCTCTGGTGCCTCAGGTGTCAGGGGCTCCTGAGGACGGACAGGGGGTTGGAACTAGATGATCGTTGAAGTCCCCTTCCAATCTTACAATTCTATGATTCTACAGAGACAAAGAAGGCATTTAGTAAATCTGCCTTCTTTGTGGCCTCTGTCACCCAGCTCACTCAACAGAGGGCCTGCACTGCCTCTGACATTAGCTTTTCCTGAATGGATTTGGAGAAGAAGCCCTTTCTGTTACCTTTGACCTCCCTTGCAACGTTGAGTTCCACCGAGGCCTCAGCCTTTCCAGTTACCTCCCTACACCCTCTGTCAACAGTCCTATACTCCTCCCAGGTGGCCAGCCCCCCTTCCATGATCTGTAGACTCTCTTCTTCCACTTGAGTGTGCTCAGCAGTTCCTTCCTTACCCACACAGGTCTCCTGGCTCCTTTTCTCAATTTCCCACTTGCTGGGATGCTCTGATCTTGAGGTCAGAAGAGGAGGTCCTTAAATGTTAACCAACTATCATGGGCCCCTTTGCCTTCTGGTACCCTGTCCCATGAGATTTCCCCCAGCAATTGCTTGGAAAGGCCAAAGTTGGCCCTTCTGAAATCCAGGGTTGTAGTCCTGCTTTTGTGGGGCATCAGACCATTTTGCCACCTCGTTTGGGGCAGTCAGGGAAAATCCCTAAGTTCTGAAGATACACACATCACATCCTCTGACCTTCTTGGAACTGCAGGCAACCTTCTCTGTTTCCTCTTTGCTGTCTGCTGCTGTGAGGCAATTCTTGCCTCTGAGTAATGTGGAGTTGATCACCTTTAAATAAGCACTTTCCTGAGCAAGGTGCCTTTGGATTGCCTTGGAGCTCCTCTGCAAACCATGACTTCATTGTGATGCTGTTGAGGTTGAATTTCGCTGTGGTTTGCATAGCTTCTCTGTAGAGCAGGAGTGCAAATGTATGCTTCCAGGCTGGGATTCTGCAGGATGCCAGCTCAAGGCATGCATTTGTACCCTACAAGGCAGCTCCTACAATTTGGTGGTGGTGCTAGTTGTGGTTTGGCGCTTTGGGTTTTTTTGTGGGTTTTTTTCTGCTTGGTGCAAAGCCTTTTGATATTGGTGTCCCTTTGGTTTAGATCTGTCATCTTATGTTTTCCCTTCCCTCCAGGGAAAATTTTGTCCAGGTGATAGAAGAGAATCTGAATTACCTTGAACTCTTCAGCAGTATTTTGCAGGAAGTGAGACAGGAGCAGAACAGCAGCATGATGGTGAGTCAGTCCTGTCTCTACAGACTTGATCTTTTTAAGAGCCACAGCAGGATCCTCTGGGGTTACAGAAAACTCCTTAAACAGGGTCACTTGTGATTATGTGAATTGCTCCTTGAACAGGGTCATTTGTGATGATGTGAATTGCTGTGGCTGGTATGTGATGCCTGTCAGCCCTCCTGGACTCCCCTAACTCTGTTTGCATTCTCAGCTGCAGGGTCCTGATTTGTGTGAGCAGGATTGTTCATTTTCAGAGCCCTGTCCTGATGGTTAACTGAAGCTCTCCTCACGACAAAGGTGGGACTTTAGAGAGTCCTAAGAAGGTTCTTTGCCCAAATAGGTATTTGAAATAGCAAGAAATGACAAAAGTAGGTAGTGATCACACAGATGTTTTGATGCAATGTAAAACTGCTCCTGAGACCAGCAAGTTACAGCTCACAAGAGTCTGATCACCATAACAATGAAGAACACCACCGCCTACCAGGCTGCTAGGAGAAGCTCCCAGCTGCTTTCAGAGGCTGTATCACGGAAGCACCTGGATAAATATATAATGAGAAGGACCATTTAAACCCATTACACCTTGTCCTGTCACAACATGCTCTGCTTAAAAGGTCTGTCCCCTTTAAGCTTTCTGATCTGCCCCTTGAAGCAATGAAGGGCCACCAGAAGGTCTCCCTAGAGCCTTCTCTGCACTGAACAACCCCAGCTGTCCCAACCTGTTTTCATAGATGTGCTCCAGCCATTGGGTCATC
This sequence comes from Eubucco bourcierii, assembly GCA_013396675.1. Lineage (NCBI taxonomy): Eukaryota > Metazoa > Chordata > Aves > Piciformes > Ramphastidae > Eubucco > Eubucco bourcierii. Next base: position 170,303 of record VWZE01020978.1, on the reverse strand, counting down.
TTCATAACCTCCTGGACCCATTCTTAATGTTTCTGTGTCCTTGTGCTCAGGACTCTAGAGCTGGCCCAAGCACTGAAGGGGTGGGTCTCAGCAGAGCACAGCAGAGGGGCAGAATGTCCTCCCTGCCCCTGCTACCCACACAGCTGAGGGTCAGCCCAGGACAGTCTGGGGCTTGGTGCTGGCTGATGTCCAGCTTCGTTCCCCCCCAGCACTCCCAAGTCCTTTTCTGCAGAGTTGTTCTCCAGCCCTTCATCCCTCAGCCTGCACAGATTCTGGGGACTGCAGTTGGCCTCACTGAACTTCATGAGGTTCACAGAGTCCCACTTCTGAAACTTGTCTAGGCCACTCTGACTGGGCCCTATCCCTCCGGTGTGTCAAAGTACACCACACAGCTTGGTGGTATCACAGAGGAGAGTCAGTACAGATTCTGATAGCATCCAGGTTGTCTCACAAATGTGCTTCAGTCCCATAAAGAGGGCAAAGATCCACTGGTGTCCTGTAACTGGGATTTTCAAGAAGCTTCTACAAGGTCTTCTAAGGCATAACATCCCTTCTCATGGAATGCAGGAGCTAGAGCTGCTTGCTGATTGGGGCTGCTGAAATAACAAGGAACCAGAGGGGTGGGGAAGTGGAGGAGGTTGATGAATGGGAGCTCTTACAATTCATAAACACTTAAATCCATGAGCACTGCAGTGTTTATGAAAAATCAGTAAATAGTGAAGTGAGAGGTTACTGGAGTGACTAAGTCATTTAGGGCAGTGAAATCATAGAATGGTAAGGTTGGAAGGGACCCCAAAGATCATCTAGTTCCAAACCCCTGCCCTAGGCAGGGACACCTCTCACTAGTACAGATCACTTAAGGCCTCATCCAACCTAGCCTTGAACACCTCCAAGGAGGCTGTGGAGCACAGAACCTCCCTTCTGTGCTGCACACCGTCCCTGGGCAACCTGTGCCCGTGTCTCACCACCCTCACTGGAAAGAACTTCCTCCTAACATCCACTTTCAGTCTCCCCTCTGCCAGTTCAAACCCATTGCCTCTTGTCCTGGCATTGCAAGACCTTGTCAATAGTCCCTCCCCAGCCTTCCTACAGGCTCCCTTCAGATCCTGGAAGGCTACTATAAGGTCTCCTGGAAGCCTTCTCTTCTCCTGGCTGAAGAGCCCCAAATCTTGTAGTCTGTCCTTACAGCAGTGCTGCCTCAGCCCTCTGGAGGCAGTTGGGAATTGCAGACGACAGAGTTGCAAGGGGTTGAGCAATCAAATGGAGAAACGAAATGAGCTCCTGATTAAAGCAAAGTAATTGTGCTGCTGGAGAAAGGACTCCTAATGGTGCAAAGCCTGGTCTGTAGCCAGCAGCTGATCCATGTTTTGTTTGTCTTCAGTTCTGACAGGCTTGGTATCAGTTGTGCAATAGCAGTCTTCTTTCCTGCCTTGTCTCCTTGCTGTAACTAGAGTGAGAAGCTGTATCACTGGATTCTTACTCCTTAGTCATCCCTGTCTCTTTCCAAGGTGCAGCATTTGTCTCTGGCATGTTAGAGCCCATGAAGATTATTTGTTGATATAGAACCAGGCTCTGCAGAGCAGCATCTGTTCTGTTTGGTTTCTCTCCCCTTTTCCTTGCAGCAGAGGACAGAAGTTGAGCTACAGAAAAGCAGCAGAAAATGCCCTCTTCACTTGGGGAGAAACAGAGGGAAAAGAGACGTTTTTTTCCTATTCTTGCATGCATTTGAGCCTTTCTATTTTGTGTTCCTGTGCATCCGCTGTCCTGTGCTACTCCAGGAACCCCGATGATAGGTTTTACGTGGGCACAAGTTATCATTTCTAAAGCAACTGCAGCCCAGGACATGCTTGGGTGCTGCAATAAGAACTGGGGGCGTTTGTAGCGAGGCAAACTTGAGCTGGGAAATCCGGAGGCGACTTCTGACCTGTCGGATCCAGAGCATTCTTTGAGAAGAAAGGAGTGCTGGATCCTTCGGTCACCGCCGTGGAAAGGTGCAGGAATTGGCTGTTGAATGAACTTCACTCCTTTCTTTTCCCCGCCTTCTTTCAGAGTTTTGATTGGAGCTGGCTGAAATAGCCCGAAGGAGCCAACCGTGTGCCGCTGTCTCCGGAGCGCCAGTGTGCCGGAGGCAGCTGAGCAGCCTTCGCCGCAGCCAGCCGGAGTGGACTGCTTCATCGCTCACCTTGCGCTCTGCACGCCGCAGCGGGAGGACGGTGCGGGTGGCGGCCGGGCCGGGGTACACCGCCGGCAGTAACGGACGGTGTTTTGTCGAGCGTAACGCTGCAGCCGCAGCAGCGGGTGGTGGGCGCGGCGGGCCGGCCAGCGCCGCCCGGCCGGAGGGAACCGGACCCCCAGCGCTCCGCCCGGCAAGACGAAAGCGGGGGGCTGCGGAGGCCGCCTCAGGGCCCCGCCCGCTGCCGCGTGCTACGCGTGTGGTGTGCTCTCTTTGCGGGGGGGTTAGCAGGGCTGCAATAAAGCTGCGG
>VWZE01020978.1:142811-167717 GCA_013396675.1 Eubucco bourcierii | reverse complement strand
GGGGAGGGCGGCAGCGCCGCGCCGGAGCCTTCGCCTCCCGAGGGGTGGCCGAGCGGGAGCGTTGGGGGGCCCAGGGGCCGCCGGCGGCCCCACCGGTTCGCGGTGCGGTAGGTGTTGCCAGAGCCTTCCACCCGCCGGCGGGACAGTCTGGGCAGCCGGAGCCCCCAGCACGGCTTCGGCGGTGGCGTGCCGCTCGCCGTGAGTAACGCGAGGGGTAACGCGGGCCTCGGGAGGAGGCGGCGGCAGCCTGCTGCGGAGCGTTGGGCACCGGGTGCGCCGCGGCCGGTCCTGGGCCGTTCGGTCCCGGAGCTGGGAAGGCTTCGCGGGGTGGCAGACACCGTCGGAGAGCAGAGCGAGTCCAAGTCCGAACGCAGGCGGCGGATTAATGGCACCTCCAGGCGACCCACGGGCGCAGGGGATAACGCTTTGTGTCCCTTCCCGCAGGTGATGCGAGGATGACCATGGCTCAGGCTGGAGCCGTAGTTGCAGCTGCCGCGGGACTCCTCATCTTCTTCCTCTACTCCTCCATCCATAAAGTTGAGGAAGGGCACCTGGCTGTGTACTACAGGTACTGTTGTTGCCGGTGCCTCAGCAGCTTCCTATGGCTGCGCTAAGTTTCTGTGTATCAGTAGAAACTCGGCCCTGACCCCAGTTCGCCCCGGGAGGTGATTTCTCCTTGCCGTGTTTTCGTCCGAGTTGGGCAGAGCACATCGGTTCTGCCCTCTTGCACAGGCAGTGCCTGGCGGTGTGCTGCAGGACTCTGGGCAGCATGGGTCTCCTGCAACCTCAGCTGCTTTTCCCTCTCTTCTTTTTTCTTGTTTTTCCGAGTTGCTGTTTAGGCTTCAAATCTTAGACTGCTAAAGCTCTTGGTCTCTCAGGGCTTTTCATGTCTGTGGCTCCCCTACAGTACAGTTCTGGAGCCCCCAGCACAGGAAGGACATTGAACTGTTGGAGCAGGTCCAGAGGAGGCCATGAAGATGCTGAGAGGGCTGCAGCAGCTCTGCTATGAGGACAGACTACAAGAATTTGGGCTCTGGAGCCTGGAGAAGTCTTCCAGGAGTCCTTAGAGTAGCCTTCCAGTATCTGAGGGGGGCCTACAGGAAGGCTGGGGAGGGACTATTGACAAGGTCTTGTAGTGACAGGACGAGGAGCAATGGGTTTGAAGTGGCAGAGGGGAGATTTAGACTGGATGTTAGGAGGAAGTTCTTTCCAGTGAGGGTGGTGAGACACTGGCACAGGTCGCCCAGGGAAGTTGTAGAGCACAGATCTTTGATCACATTCTGTGCTTCTGTGCTCCACAACCTCCCTGGAGATTTCAAGGCCAGGTTGGATGAGGCCTTAAGTGACCTGTACCAGTGGGAGGTGTCCCTGCCTATGGCAGGATGTTGGAACTAGATGATCTTTGAGGTCCCTTCCAACCTTATCATTCTGTGATTCTATGATCTCTCCCTTCTTATACTGAGGGCTGTCTCCCACAGCTTTGGGCTGAGCCTCAGGTCTGAGTCACATCTGTCAGACTAAACACAGCTACCGAGAGCCACTTCTTGGCTAGTTTCAAATCTGAGCAAAGGTAGGAATTCAGCCCCAGCTGTTCTGCATTCTGCTGTCCTTCTGTCCTGTCGTTCCTACCCTTGCACCTCGTACCATGACCCTGTTACGCTTCTCTGCCTTTTACCTGTGAGTAGGTTAAGCAGCACAGGTCCTGCTGGGATGCTGCAAGTGACCTCACTGCTCTAGGAGGGTGGATTACTTAGAGCTCTCCTGCCTTTTAGCCACCTGTGGGGCCCAGGTTTTTTCTTTGTGCCTCGGGTAAGGACCTGTGCCAAGTGCCTTGTGGAAACCCAAACCGGTAGCATTGCTCACATCAGCTGCTGGATTTTTCCATGGTTACCAGTGAACTACATAGAGAAAGAAATCTACCTTCTCAAAGCTTTCTGTAGTGTGTGACAATGGAAGGCTGTGGCAGTGCCTGCTTTCTCCAGAAGTTAATTGCTCACAGGACACCAGCAAATGTTTGTGGAGCTGTAGCAAGTATCCTAGGAGGTCAGGCCTTTAGTAAGGAGGCACATTTGGTGCAGGTAATGTAATTTGTCCTACTATAGCCATGACCCGTGGCAGTTTAAATGTACCCACTTGTGCTCCAAGCCAGCAGTTAACTATTTTCCAGTTGCTTGAGCTTCTTGCCCATTCTCCTCTCTCTTTCTCATTCCCCACAGGGGTGGTGCATTGTTAACTAGTCCCAGTGGACCAGGGTACCACATCATGCTCCCCTTCATCACCACCTTCAAATCTGTGCAGGTTAGTATCTTCTCATCTTGACAGTGGGGGAGTGGAAACAGAACTCAGTAGGGATGTTGCTGGATGGGGGTGGCTTGGCCAACTGGCGTTTGCAGAGTGACTCGGTAACGCGGTGGTCAGGGTAGCAGCTCCTAGGAAGACTTGGCACTTTTGGGCACAGCATAGTGGTCATGGTAGTGTTGGGTTGACAGTTGGACTTGATAACCTTAGAGTTTTTTTCCAATCTTAATGATTACAAGAAAGATAGGGAAAGTGTCCAGAGAAGGGCCACAAGGATGAGCTGGAGTTCCTCTGCTGTGGGGATGGGCTGAGAGAGTTGTGGTTCTTCAGTCTGGAGATGAGAAGGCACCAAGGAGACCTTATTGTGGCCTTCCAGTGTCTGAACTGGGCTACAAGAAAGCTGAGGAGGGACTTTAGGGTGTTGGGTAGTGATGAGAGGGGAATGGATCCAAGCTAGAGGAGGGAAGATTTAGAGCAGACATTAGGAAGAAGTTCTTCACCATAAGAATTGTGAGAGACTGGCACAGGTTGCCCAGGGAGGTGGTGGAAGCCTCACTTCTGGAGGTCTTCAAGGCCAGGCTGGATGTGGCTCTGGGCAACCTGATCTACTGTGAGGTGTCCCTACCCATGGCAGGGGGTTGTAGCTGGGTGATCCTTAAGATCCCTTCCAGCCCTGATAGTTCTGTGATTCTCGATTCCATTAAGCGTTCACAAGAAGCAAAGGCTTTGAGGAGACCTTGTAGTAGCCTTCCAGTATCTAAATGGAGGCTGCAAGAAGGCTGAAGAGGGACTATTGACAAGGTCTTGTAATGCCAGGACAAGGAGTAATGGCTTTAGGCTGGCAGAGGTGAGATTGAAACTGGATGTTAGGAAGAGGTTCTTTACAGTTGGGATGGTGAGGCATTGGCACACATTGTCCAGGAAGGTTGTGGAGCACAGAAGCACAGAATGATCTTTGATCACATTCTGTGTTTCTGTGCTCCACAACCTCCCTGGAAGTGTTCAAGGCCAGGTTGGAGGAGGCCTTGAGTGACCTGCTCTAGTGGGAGGTGTCCTTGCCTATGACAGGGGGGTCAGAACTGAATAAGCTTTGAAGTCCCTTCCAACCTAAACCGTTCTATAAGTCCTTAGTTCCTTTTGCCTTAGGTGCCAGGCCCAGCTGTGCTCTGGGACTAGCCCTTTTGGTTCTGCCTCTACAGCAAGCACATGTGTTGCTTGGGACAGGGGACATCTTGCTCTGGCAGGACTGCACTTGTGGTCCTAATTGTTTCCTAGGAGAGCTGCAGGAGCTGAGAGTAGGGAAATGAGCGTGACTGCTTTTCTGTCTCTCAGAAGGCAAGTTGGGAACTATGTTCTGCCCCCACCTGCAGAAGTTCATGAGGGAGGCAGGGAGCATGGTTTTGGCTCCAGGTTCCTGTGTAATGGCTGTGGGAGTCTGGGCATGACCTTCCTGGAAAACAAGTGAGTTTGTTTGCTGTCTTTTTATTTCAGACCACATTGCAGACTGATGAAGTGAAAAATGTGCCCTGTGGGACCAGGTATGTTTTTCCTTTGCATTTCTTCTGGGGATGAGCAGATGCTGCACTCTGCTGTGGGTGTGCATCTTCTCATTCATGATGCCTTTGACAACAGAGACTGGAAAGTCAAGGCACACACTCTAAAATCAGTCCCAAACAAAGTAACAGCAGGGGGTGTGGGAAGCAGTGTTCTTGCTTTCACTGAAATTGCTGTTCAGAGGGGGTTTGCATTTATAGTGACAGCCTTTTGGTCTTTCTTGGTGTCTTCCCTCAGTTATTCCCATAGACCATTGCTTGTGCCTCGATCTGCTCTCTGCTCTGTGCTCTTTCTGTTCTGAAGTTTGTGGCTAACAAAAATGATGACCCAAGCAGTGGGTAAAAGAAAAGGCAAGTGAGAATCCTCCTGATGGGAGCTCATTCAGTTCAAAGACAGCTCAAGAAAACAAGTCTTGTAGAATCATTTGATCATATCCAGAGGAGGCTACTGAAATAATCTAAGCCCTCTGCTGTGAGGACAGACTGAGAAAGTTGGGGTTAATCAGAAGAAAAGATTGGGGGAGACTTTAGAGCAGTCTGCCAGTCTTTGAAGGGGGTTACAGGAGAGCTGGAGAGGGACTTTTGACAAAGGTTCTTAGTGACAGGACAGGGGCAATGGCTTCAAACTGATGGAAGCTGGATTTAGATCTAACCTTAGGAGGACATTCTTCCCCAAGAGGGTGGCAAGGCACTGGAACAGGTTGCCCAGAGAAATTGTGGAGGCTTCAACTCTGGCAGTGCTCAGAGCCAGGCTGGATGAGGCCTTGAGCTACCTGGTCTAGTAAGTGTTGTCCCTGCCCATGGTAGGGGGGTTGGAAGTAGATGATCTTTGAGGTCCCTTCCAACCCAACTCGTTCTGGAGTACTGTGTACATTTCTGCAGCCCCCAGCACAGGAAGGCCATGGAAGTGTTGGAGCAAGCTCAGAAGAGGCCACCAAGATGCTGAGAGGGCTGCAGCAGCTCTGCTGTGAGGACAGGCTGAGAGAGTTGGGGCTCTGCAGCCTGGAGAGAAGACTTCCAGGACACCTTAGAGTAGCCTTCCAGTATCTGAAGGGGGCCTACAGGAAGGCTGGGGAGGGACTATTGACAAGGTCTTGTAGTGACAGGACGAGGAGCAATGGGTTTGAAGTGGCAGAGGGGAGATTTAGACTGGATGTTAGGAGGAAGTTTTTTCCAGTGAGGATGGTGAGGCACTGGAGGTGTTCAAGGCCAGGTTGGAGGAGGCCTTGAGTGACCTGTACTAGTGGGAGGTGTCCCTGCCTATGGCAGGGGTTTGGAACTAGGTCATCTTTGAGGTCTCTTCCAACCTTACCATTCTATGATCTCTGGGAGTTCCTTCCAATGCCTAAAGTTCTGTGGTTTTGTGAGCACTAACGAGGCAGAGTTTGTTTTCTTTTAGTCCCCATCAAAGTGAGTTCTTTGAGGAGCTCGTCAGACATTCCTTGGCCTTAAATATTAGCATGAAGTTCTTTTGGGCCCTAGCTGGTTTCAGTTTGAGATCTCTAACCTCTTTGAGGACTGTCTGTAGGTAGTGCTTCAATCAGGGCTTTGTGGGCAGGTCAAGATTCCTTAGATCAAGTGTAAAGCAATTGCAACACAAAGTCTCATTGTGTTCTGTATTGCTGCCTGCAAGTGACATGCTTCAAAGGAAGTTGTTAGAGCAGACTTTTTGCAGTGTGCTTAATGCAACTTCTGACTTACAAATAGCAGTAAAACTTCACCTGCCTGACCTTGTCAAACTGCATCACATCTCTGACCTGGGAGCGGGGTCCTGCTGTCCTGCAAGGCAGAACGACAAACAGACTGACACCCAAGCAAAGGTGAACTGTATTAGACATGTTAGATGGAGCCCCCAGCACATGAAGGCCATGGAAGTGTTGGAGCCAGTCCAGAGGAGGCCGTGAAGATGCTGAGAGGGCTGCTGCAGCTCTACTGTGAGGACAGGCTGAGAGAGTTGGGCCTCTGCAGCCTGGAGAAGAGAAGGCTTCCAGGAGACCTTGGAGTAGCCTTCCAGGATCTGAAGAGGGCTACAGGAAGGCTGGGGAGGGACTGTTGACAGGGTCTTGTAATGCCAGGACAAGGGGCAGTGGGTTTGAAGTGGCAGAGGGGAGATTTAGACTGGATGTTAGGAGGAAGTTTTTTCCAGTGAGGGTGGTGAGACACTGTCACAGGTTGCCCAGGGAGGTTGTGGAGCACAGAAGCACAGAATGTGATCTCCACAACCTCCCTGGAGGTGTTCAATGCCAGGTTGGATGAGGCTTTGAATGAGCTATACTAGTGGGAGGTGTCCCTGCCTATGGCATGGGGTTGGAACTAGATGATCTTTGAGGTCCCTTCCAACCTTACCATTCTATTATTCTATGTCCTAACACAGTCACAGTTCTCCTGTGCTACTTTAACCCTGCTTGAGCAGAGAGGCTGTACAAGATGACCTCTAAAGGTCCCTGTCAGCCTTGACCATCCTGTGATTGGGGAGCTAAATGTTTAATTTAGTTCTGTGTTGTTTGCTCAGTAAAGCTCTTGTTGCATTTTAGCATGCAGGAGTTGGTTGTGCAATACAGGTGGGTGTGAAGTCACAGGTCATGGATGTGCTTTAAAACACTAAGCACTTTTAAAAGTGCTCAACCTTTAAAATACTTTTAAGCTGAACTGGTGGAGCAGCTTTTAGTTAATAATTGGTGATTCTTCAGACCAAAGGTCCCAGTAGCTCTGTCCACTTTGAAGGCGTTGCCGCAGGGGCCTTCAGATGTGCTGCGGTGCTGCATTTGGAACCAGTCTGCTGAAGCTGTCAGTCCACGCTAACATCATAAAAACATTACCTGGTACAGAACAAATGGATCAGATCCAAAATGGCAGCCTAGCAGTTCAAGCTAGAGCAGCTCCTAAGTACTTCCTGTAAATTAAATTGCTGGATTTTAAAGCCTGAGTTTCTCTTCCACCATACTCAGGCTCCTGTTTGGTGCATCCTTAGCTGCATTAGGAAGCTTTTGAGTGGTGGTGTGGGTGGTCCCACTCCAAATGTCTACCTCTCCTGTCCCATTTATAGCATTAAGATCTGGACTTGGAAATACTTTCAGTCACCAGGTGACTGTTTTTCATGAAAGAGCTGTCCCCTCTGAGACCAAACCCACTTAATTAGAGCAGATACCTTCTACCAGCTGTAAGCTCTTGAGCTGCTTCTGGTGTCTGCCGTTCCCGACTTCCTGACAAAAACGTGGTCACTGGGAAGTTCTGCAGCTTCCTCACAGCCACTCTGCTGATCTCCAAAAACTGGTGGAAAATAGGTTCAATAGACTAGTTTTAGAAGAGCAAAGTATTGCAAAGGGCTGGCTTGAGGAGTTAGTGGATAGTGAATGTAGCCAGGAGTGCATTAGGCTGGCTAATGGGTGATTGGTGATAACCAGCATGGCTGCACCAAATGCAAATCATGCCTGATGGACTTGGTGGCTTTTTGTGATGGAGTTACAGCATCAGTGGACAAGAGAAGAGCATCTGCCTGGGCTTGTGTAAAGCGTTTGACGCTGTCCTGCCTGATGCTGCAGAATCACAGAATGGCTCAGGCTGGGAGGGATTTCAGAGCTCATCTACTCTAACCCCCCTGCCGTGGGCAGGGGCACCTCTCAACAACTCGGTTGCCCAAAGCCTCATCCAGTCTGGCCTGAAACATTCCCAAGGAGGAGGCATCCACAACCTCCTTGGGCAACTTGTTCCAGAGTCTCACCACCCTCCTACTGAAGAACTTCTTCCTAGGATCCATTCTCAGTCTGCCCCTCTCTCAGCTTCAAACCATTCCCATTTGTCCTGTCTGTAGACACCCTCAGGACAAGTCCCTCTGCAGCCTTTCTGCAGGATCCCTTCAGATATTGGAAGGCAGCTCTAAGGTCCCCTAGAGTCTTGTCTTCTCCAGGCTGAACCCCCTCAGCTCCCTCAACCTGTCCTCATAGAGCTGCTCCAACCCTTGGAGCATCTTTATGACCTCCTCTGGCCTCACTCCAGCAACTCTGAGTCCTTCTGCTAGGGACAGCAGAACTGGAGGCATGTTTGGAGGTGAGGTCTCAGCAAAGCAGAGCCAGAGGGCAGAATCCCCTCTCTTGTCCTGCTACCCACACTCCTCTGCTGCAACTCAGCACACAGCTACCTTCTGGGCTGTACGAGGGCACTGCTGGCTCTTGGGGAGCTGCTCAGCACCCAACACCCCATATCTCTTTCTTCAGGGCCACTCTAAACCCACTCTCCACCCAACCTGGATTTGTGTCTAGAGCTGCCCCAACCCAGCTGCAGGACCTTGCACTGTGACTTGTTGAACCTCATGTAGTTGGCACTGGCCTCCTTCTCAAGCCTGTCAAGATCCCTCTGGATAGACCCCTGCCCTTGCCTGAGTCCACTGCAGCACACAGCTTGGTGTCATCCACAGACCTGCTGAGGGTGCCACAGTGCCACTGCCCATGTCACTGGCACAGATGTTGAACACTGCTGGACCCAGAACAGAGCCCACAGGAGCTCCACTTGTCCCTTTGAGTCCATCCATCCACCTGGTTCCTTCTCCACTGAGTGCTCCATCAATCAAGTCCACGTCTCTCCAAACTGGAGACAGGGATACCATGTGGGGCAGTGCCAAAGGCATTGCACAGACCCAGGCAGGTGCCATCAGCTGCTCTTCCCATGTCTGCTAAAGCTGTGACTGTCACAGGAAGCCACATGATCCGTAAGGCAAGATTATGTTTTTGTGGCATCCGGGTGACCAAATGGACTGGAGGGGATGGGCCCCTGGTTGGGCAAGGAACTACCTGGATGGGCACACTCAGAGTCACAGTCAAAGGGTCAATATCCAGATGGAGACTAATGACAAATGATGTTCCTTAGGCATCCATCCTGGCATCAGTGCTGGTTAACACCTTTGTCAGCAGCATGGGCAGTGGGATAGAAGCACCCTCAGTAAGTTTGCATATGGCACCAAGCTGGAGGGAGGGATCCATCTAGAGGAGCTTGGGCAGGCTGCAGAGCTGGGCCCAAGCCAACATCAGGAAGTTTGACAAGGCCAAGTGCAAGGTCCTGCAACTGGGTTGGTGTATCTCAAGCACAAATACAGGCTGGGCAAAGAACGGCTTGAGAGCAGGCCTCTCAAGGAGGAGAAGGCCTTGGGGGTGTCAGTTGGTGCCCAAGTGCCCAGGAGCCAGCACCGGTGGCTGGCAGCCCAGAGGCAGCTGTGTGCTGGCTGCAGGCAGAACAGGGAGAGCAGCAGCACAGGGAGGGGATTCTGCCTCTCTGCTCTGCTCAACCCAGCCCTCACCTGCAGCACTGCCTCCAGCTCTGGGGAACCCAGGACAAGGAGGACCTGGAGCTGCTGGAGAGGCTCCAGAGGGGGCCACAGAGATGATGGGAGGAGGCTGGAGAAGGTCCCCTGTGGGAACAGGCTGGGAGAGCTGGGGGTGTTGAGGCTGGAGAAGAGAAGGCTGCAGGCAGACCTCAGAGCAGCATTTGAGTATTTGAAGGGGCTGCAGGAGAGCTGGGGAGGGTCTTTGGGGAAGGGCTGGCGGTGCCAGGATGAGGGACAATGGCTTTGAGCTGGGAGAGGGGAGACTGAGAGTGGAGTAAGAAATTCCTGAGAGTGGGGAGAGACTGGCACAGGTTGCTCAGGGACGCTGTGGGTGTCCCCTCCCTGGATGTGTTGAAACCCAGGCTGGATGAGGCCTTGAGCAAGCTGTGCTGGTGGGAGGTGTCCCTGCCCATGACAGGAGGCAGGAGCTGGGTGGTTCTCTTTCTAAACCAACCCATTCTATAAACTTCTCCCTGGTGCACATAATCCATGTATGGATCCTCCTCTCAGACTTGCTATGGGTGTCCTTGTTCCTCTCTCCCTGACTAAAGCACCTGCTCGTTTCAGCCTCGGGAGCAGCTCTGCAGGGAAGACCTTGAGAGGTGCAAGGAGCCCTTGCACAGACTGTAAATGGCAGTGTTGGGTTGCAATACCGCAGTGGATTGTTGCAAGCCCTGGGAATCTGCCGGCAGGAGTCACCCTGCTGTGCCTCTGGCAAGAGCCAGGCCTTGGCAGGCACAGGCTGCTCAGAGAATCATAGAATGGTAAGGTTGGGACCTCAAAAATCACCTAGTTCCAATCCCCTGCCATAGGACCTCCCACTAGTACTGGTCACTCAAGGCCTCATCCACCCTGGTCCTGAACAACTCCAAGGAGGTTGTGGAGCACAGAATCACCCAACGTGATCTGCAACTCCCAGCACAGTAAGGCCATGGAAGTGTTGGAGCCAGTCCAGAGGAGACCACAAAGACGCTTAGAGGGCTGCAGCAGCTCTGCTCTGAGGACAGGCTGAGAGAGTTGGGGCTCTGCAACCTGGAGAAGAGAAGGCTTCCAGGAGACCTTGGAGTAGCCTTCCAGGATCTGAAGTGGGCCTACAGGAAGGCTGGGGAGGGACTATTGCCAAGGTCTGGGAATGCCAGGACAAGGGGCAATGGGTTTGAAGTGGCAGAGGGGAGATTGAAACTGGATGTTAGGAGGAAGTTCTTTCCAGTGAGGGTAGTGAGGCACTGGCACAGGTTGCCCAGGGAGGTTGTGGAGCACAGAAGCACAGAATGTGATCTTTTGATCACATTCTGTGCTTCTGTGCTCCACAACCTCCCTGGAGATGTTCAATGCCAGGTTGTAGGAGGCCTTGAGTAACCTGTACTCGTGGGGGAGGTGTCCCTGCCTATGGCAGGGGTTTGGAACTAGGTCATCTTTGAGGTCCCTTCCAACCTTACCATTCTATGATTCTGTGAATTGTTTTGAGTAAGTTGGTGGGATTTAGTAAAAAAGGGATAAAGGTTACTTTGTTTAGTGGAGCACTGTTGGCAGCTGATGCAGTAATTCCTTGTTTCTCCTCCTCTTCCCTTGCAGTGGCGGTGTTATGATCTACATTGACCGAATTGAGGTCGTGAATAAGCTAGCACCATATGCAGGTACTGCCCATCCTCTGCCAACAAGCAGCACTCTGACTGTCTTCACCAGTCTTCTATCTTGCCCTCCAAGGCTTCCCTTTCTCATGTCTTGTTATCCTTATAGTTCCTAGTACCCTAGTGCTTAGTTTCACAAATGTCTGCAAGCTTTCCCAAGAACCACAGATCTGCAGAGATCAGTTCTGGGATGACTCCTGCCCTGTGCATGTACAGATGTGCTGGGTGCTCTAGGATTGCTCCTGCCCTGTGCATGTACAGATGTGCTGGTTGCTCTAGGATTGCTCCTGCCCTGTGCATGTACAGATGTGCTGGTTGCTCTAGGATTGCTCCTGCCCTGTGCATGTACAGATGTGCTGGTTGCTCTAGGATTGCTCCTGCCCGCCCTGTGCATGTACAGATGTGCTGGGTGCTCTAGGATTGCTCCTGCCCTGTGCATGTACAGATGTGCTGGGTGCTCTAGGATTGCTCCTGCCCGCCCTGTGCATGTACAGATGTGCTGGATGCTCTAGGATTGCTCCTGCCCTGTGCATGTACAGATGTGCTGGGTGCTGGAGCAATCCTGTTTCTTTCTCCTGAAGGGGAAACCAGTTGTGAAGCTGAATAGACCAGACAGAGCTCACAGGGGTTTGCCAGCTCAGCTTCCTGGGAAAATTACAAAGGCCAGACCCACCTTTTTTCACCAGCTGCTGGACCAAAGACACAGACAGCTGGGTTTATTTTTCCAGCAGCATAACTTAGTGCAAATCAGTGGCATCACTGAGGGTGAATCCATGTTAGAAAGGTGGGAATGAGGCTTCTTTTCTCTTTGCAGTAGTATCTGTTCAAGTGCATGCAGATCCTGGACAGGCTTGACTGTGTTTGTGCAGAGAAGAAAGCAGGACCATGCAGTATATCTCACTGTAATGATATTGGCCTCTGAAGTTGCATAATCCTAGCAGCACTGGTGGAGGGGACACCTGCTGCTTTCCCCTCATCCCTCCCCGTCACAGCAGGCTCCTCACTAACAACTGGGCAGAGCATCTATGGCTTTATCCAGCCAAGTCCTGACAACCTCCAAAGATGGAGGTCCCCCATGCACCTATCCCAGTGCTGCATTGCTCTCCTAACACTTGGAGCTATTGGTTTGTGGTTGTGGTACTGCAGAAGCAGTCAGTGGTGACCTCTGTTCGTTCTCTTGGATTTAAACTGGCAGAGGGGAGATTTAGATTGGATGTCAGGAGGAAGTTCTTTCCAGTGAGGGTGGTGAGACACTGGCACAGTTTGCCCAGGGAGGTTGTGGCTGCTCCCTCTCTGGAGGTGTTCAGGGCCAGGTTGGAAGAGGCCTTGAGTGACCTGTACTAGTGGGAGGTGTCCCTGCCTATGGCAGGGGGTTGGAGCTAGACGATCCTTGAGGTCCCTTCCAACCTTACCATTCTATGATTCTCTTGCTTCCGCAGTGTACGATATTGTGAGGAACTACACCGCAGACTATGATAAGACCTTGATCTTCAATAAAATTCATCATGAGCTGAACCAGTTCTGCAGTGCCCATACCCTGCAGGAAGTGTACATTGAGCTGTTTGGTAAGTGGATGGCAGCTGGATGCACCCTCCAAGGACTGGCTCACCTTCCAAAGCTACATAGCAGGCTCGTGTGAGCAAACAGCCACTGCTGCAGTCTAGAGTCCAGCTCCTTCCATATCCATATGCCACTTCCTGCAGAAATTCACTCCTTAGTGACTCAGGTTTCTTTGTCTTTCCACATCTGCACTTTTGATTTTGCACTGGATTTTGATTTCAACCCTTTTCTTTCCACTTAGGGCTGAATTCTGGACATAGGAAATAGCTACTCTGCAGTTGCCCGTGGAATCACACCTGGTGCCTTCACTCTGATACTGCCTTTTTACTTTAGGCCCACATCTGTCACTGAATTTATCTTGCCCTTTTTTTATTTTTAAACTTTAAAAGCTTCTTCCTGGCTGTTTTTAGCAAATGTGAGCCAGAAGGGACATGCTTCCAGTTCATTGCACTGTTCTAGATTTTCACAAGGGCCTAGAAGTGGTTCAGGAATTAGCAAGTTCTGTTTCTTGGTTATTACTACAAAGACAGAGCAGCATCACCTTCCTTCTTGAGAAGCAGAGCAGGGCAAAATGAGTTTATGGCACATGTTAGGAGACTGTAAATCCTTGAATGGAGTTGCCAGATATCTGCAGTCAGGGAGCAGTTTCCTAACAGTACATCCCTTCTTACCTGTGGAAAGATGTCCCTGGAGCTTGGCAGTGGCAAAATGCACTCGGTAGCAGCTATGTTGCTGGAGACTGAAGGTAGAGCTTGCTGCTAGCAGTGGGGTTGGTGTGGCTCCAGCCAGGAAGGGACAGACTTCTGCTGGAGGCTCTGGGTGCTTTTTTTTGCTGAGACACTGAAAGCCACTTCCCTTTAGCTCAGATACCATGAGTTCATTGATAGCTGAACCTTTCCAGAGACACTGATGTGGGGGAATATTTCCTTGGGGGCTATAGAAAGGGAAGCAGTGTGGTCGAGTGAGCTCAAACTGCATCTTTGCCTTAGCCCATTTTGCTGTCTGCTCTTCAAGGCCAGATGACATGTCTTGTATGAGTGTGAGAGAAAAGATAGTAAGCCAAGTCATCTCTCTCTTCTTCTGCAAACACAGACCAGATAGATGAGAATCTGAAGCTGGCCCTGCAGAAAGATCTCAATGTTATGGCACCAGGTCTCACTATCCAGGTAGGTTCATTCCCTAATGAATATTCCTCTTTTTTCTCCCCTTGAATTTGCTTGCCTTTCACTAGACTGATGAGGTTTGTGCTTCCCTTTTCCACATAATGTGAAGTAGTTGAACCTCGAGTTGAGGCTGGTTGAAAACTCTCCAAATCACCAGAGAGCACTTCTAGATGCCGGGGTTATGTTAGGGGAAACCTTGCATCATAGAGAAGAGGGCTTCTTAGGCCACAGACTTGCAGACTTGTAAAGAGCAAGAAAATACTTTCCTTTAAACTGTCTGTGGTAGTGCTGCAGAGCTGGATGTTCCACTGTGCCAGCAGAGGTCCTACAGGTAATTAAAAAAACAAAGAGTTCTTTATCTTTTTGCCTGCTTGTGCCAAAGATAGGGAAAGATGTTACCTCTGGAGTGTTTTTTCTGCTTGCACTTAATGTTAAAAAGCACTGTGTGCAGTTCTGGAGCCCCCAGCACAGGAAGGACATGGAAGTGTTGGAGCCAGTCCGGAGAAGGCCACCAAGATGGTGAGAGGGCTGCAGCAGCTCTGCTGTGAGGACAGGCTGAGAGAGTTGGGGCTCTGCAGCCTGGAGAAGAGAAGGCTGCCAGGAGAGCTTGGAGTGGCCTTGCAGGATGTGAAGAGGGCTCCAGGAAGGCTGGGGAGGGACTATTGACAAAGTCTTGCAATGACCTTGCAAGGGGCAATGGGTTTGAAGTGGCAGAGGGGAGATTGAGACTGGATGTTAGGAGGAAGTTGTTTACAGTGAGGGTGGTGAGACACTGGCACAGTTTGCCCAGGGAGGTGTTCAAGGCCAGGTTGGAGGAGGCCTTGAGTGCCCTGTTCTAGTGGGAGGTGTCCCTGCCTATGGCAGGGGGTTGGAACTCGATGATCCTTGAGGTCCCTTCCAACATTACCATTCTATGATCTTTTTGATGTCAGGTTGGGGAAGGGATTAAGCACCTCTCGTGGCTCTTTGCTGGGAGAGGTTAAGTGCAGAGCTGAAGCTGATCTCTGCCATACGCTGTGCTGCCTCGATTCTCTATGCCCAGTCTTTACTGTTGGTCAAAAGCAGGAGGATGCCTGCATCAGCCCAGCCTGAACTCAGTGGATTGTCAGAGGTCCCTTAAGTAGTGAGGAAAGTCTCTAGTGCCTAGGAGACAGCGAGATCCTCCCTTGGTGTTCCTATTGCCTTGTACCTTTCTCTCAGCACACAGCCCTGCCACATTCCTGTCTCAGGATACTGCTTGCTCCTTTGCTGAAGAGCAGAGCTTGCTTTAAGCTCTCCGGATGCAGCACCCAAATGTGTCTAGAATGGAATTTTGTGAGCCCTGAGGGCAGTAGGATTTGGGCACAGTGCTTTCCTCTTGAAGACCATTTTTGCTTTTGAGATCACTGACACTTCCTTGCTACAGGAGTGACCCAAAAAAGCATTACTGAGAAGATGCTGTTAGAGAACATGAGCAACATTTATTTCTAGGTTTAATAAAACTTCTTAGCATGTGTGAAAGCTTCCCAAGTCCTCTAAGTTGCCTGAGGCAAAATTCTCTCTCCCAGCTGGAGTGGTGGCCACAGGCTGAAGGGAAGTGGAAGCCAGTGGATAATAGAGGGAGGCTTCTGCACTTGCCCTGTGGAAGTAGCACAACTTGGAGCTTGTCTCAAGTGTCTGGCCACATTCTGGGAAACACACCTGAGAAACCCATCTGAATTTGTAGTCTTGAGGCCTGGTAGACCGTGAGTGCAGTGCTGCTGTGGTGAGGTAGAGGCTTTCTAGGGAGGACAGGCTGAGAAGGTGAGGCAGCAGAGTTGTGCTGTCTGCAAAGGACTGGCTGAAGTGATAGGGAGCTTCACTTTGGGATGGCTTATGGACAGCTGAGATGAGAGCCAGCAGAGGTAAGAATCAGACCAACATGGAGTGCCATATGGTCCTTGTCTGCTGTAGACTACCCAGGTGGAACAGGTAAAGCTGCCCGTAGAAGACCAGAGACAGCCTCATGATCACATATCCTAGTACTCATGGTGGGGGCTCTCTGATCACCTCAGTGTCCACTGGAAATGCAGGAATGGTGGATGCAGCCATGCTGGATGTTTTTGAAGGGTGTTGAACGCTGGCACTGCTGAGCAAAGCTGGCTGGGAGGGATGTTCTGCTGGACCTTTTAGAGACAGGGAGGAATTGATTGAGAGATGAAGTCTGGTAGCAGTGTGAGCTGTAGCAGATGTAAAGTGGTGAGTTCAGGGTCCTCAGAGGAGTAAGGAGAACAGGAGAATTACAGGCCTGGGCTTTAGGAGGACAGAACTCAGCTTGTGCTAAATGTGCTTGCTGGGGTCCTGTGGGTCAGGCATGGAGACCAGGAGGCCCCATGCTTCATTGCCAAGAGCGTGCCAGAGGGTGGATGGTCAGGCTGGTGAGATGGGTGTGTGGCATAGATAAACAAGGACCTTCTGACTGCACTGGAATGCAAAAAGGAGACTCACCAAAGGCAGAGTTGGGGATAAGTGAGCTGACTGAACAGAGTGCAGGGGCAGAGTTGACAATACCAAAGCACAACTGGGCGTAAACCTGGGCGTAGACCTGATAGGGCAGCACAGAGGGCTTCCGAGGTGCATTCACAGCAAGAGAAAAACCAAGGAAGCTGTGGAGCAGGGACATAGTGACCAAGGATGTGGAAAGACTGAAGTACTCAACACTGCCCTTTGGCTTCCTTCTGGCAAGCACAGAATTACAGAATGCATCAAGTTGGAAGGGTAATGGCTCAAAGATCATCTTGTCCAATTCTACTGGAGTCAGCAGGGACGTCTTTAACTAAATCAGGTTGCTTAGGGCCCCGTCGAGTTTGACCTTGAATATCTTCAGGAACGTGACCTCCACCTCCACTGCAACCTGTTGCAGTGTATCCTCACCCTCACTGTGCACAGCTCCCTCCTGATGTCAAACCTACATTTGCCCTGCTCCACTTCCAAACCATTGTCCTCGGCCTGTCCCCACCGGCCCTTCTGAACAGTCCCTCCCCAGCCTGCCTGGAGGCCCCTTTCAGATATTGAAATGCAACTCTAAGGTCTCCCTGGAGCCTTCTCTTCTCCAGTCTGAACAGCCTTGATTCTTCCAGCCTGCTCTCATAGGAGAGGTTCTCCAGCCCTCTGATGATCTTTGTGGCCTCCTCTGGACCATATCCTTCCCATGTTGGGGGCTCTCTATCTGAACACAGCA
The DNA here is from genome assembly GCA_013396675.1 of Eubucco bourcierii. Lineage (NCBI taxonomy): Eukaryota > Metazoa > Chordata > Aves > Piciformes > Ramphastidae > Eubucco > Eubucco bourcierii. The sequence continues at coordinate 150,996 of VWZE01020978.1, read as the reverse complement.
GTTCAGGTGAGGTCTGCCCAGAGCAGAGCAGAGGGGCAGGATCCCCTCTCTCCATCTCTGCTCACACTGCTTTGGATGCAGCCCAGGCTGCCCTTGGCCTTCTGAGCTGCCAGTGCCCATTGCTGGCTCCTGCCCAGCTTCTTACCCACCAGTACCCCCAAGTCCTCTGCAGGGCTGCTCTCAATCTCATCACCCCTAGCCTGGATTGATAATGGGGATTGTCCCAACCCAGGTACAGGACCTCACACTTCACCTTGTTTTAACTTTGTGTGGTTCACGTGAGCCCACTTCTTCAGCCTGTCCAGGACCCTCTGGATTCCATCATCACCCTTCAGTCATGTCAGCCACACCACTCAGCTTAGGATCAGCTGCAGACTTGCCAAGGGTGCCTCAATCTCTGTGTCTATAGCATTAAGGATACTGAACAGCACTAGTCCTAGTGTGGAGAAGAGGAGGCTGAGGGGAGACCTCTCTACAGCTCCCTGAAAGGAGGTTGCAGTGAGGTGGGGGCTGGTCTCTTCTCTCCAGTCTCAGGTGATAGAAGGAGAGGAAGTGGCCTGAAATTGAGCTGGAGAGGGTTAGGGTGAAGATGAGGAGAAATGTCTTTGCTGTCAGAGTGGTCAGGGATTGGCACAGGCTGCCAGGGAGATGGTGGAGTCCCCATCCTTGGAGGTGTTCAAGAAGCGTGTGGTCACGGCACTTGGGGCCATGGTTTGGTGGCCATGGTGGTGTTAGAGCTTGATGATCTTAGAGGTCTTTTCCAACCAAAACAGTTCTGTAGTTCTGTGTTTTATTTCAAATGCACTTACTTTGGTTTTTTTTTTTCATAGGCTGTGCGTGTTACAAAACCCAAAATCCCAGAAGCCATCCGAAGGAATTTTGAGTTGATGTGAGTAGCTACACCTAAAACTGTGTGGATGGGTTTGGAGGGTCCAGCACAGGCAGAATTCTCTTAGAAAGCTCTTCCTTGGTGCTCAGAAGAGAAGAGGTGGGCTCCAGTCAGTGTGTGCTTGGCTAGGTACTCTTGTGCCTTTTGTTTCCTGTTGCCCTAACTCTTTCACCTTGAAGCCTCTCAGTGCTTCACAAGGATGATTAGCAAAGGCAGCAACCCCTATCAAGGCTGTGTTCCTGCTCCTTTGATGGAGCATGGACACCCACATGCTAGAGAGAACCTGCAGGAGACTTGTAAACTGAAACTAGGGCTCAGGGATCTTGATGTCTCCATGAGCTCCTGTCCAGCAAACTGACAGAACTGCAGATGATTTTAGCCTGATACATTCCCCTGGAGGTGTCCTGTCTAAACCCTTTTCCAGAGCAGGGCCAGTGTCACAGCTGCAGCTGGTCACTGGGAGCTGTGTCCAAGTGAGCTGAGGAACCCCTGTGGGACAGGGCTGGGCTGGGCTGTTTCTAGGGGGCTAACCCAGATTTTCTGTGCTGCAGCTTGGAGCTCTCTTTGTGCCTCTCCAAGCAGAGTATGGTCACAGCCTCTCCAGCACCCCTTTGGGCAGGGCAAAATGCTCTTTGGTCCCCTCTTTACCTCCTCATCTCCATCCAAGCACATCCAGCTCCCTGGTCCCCACCCCATGTCTGCAGTAGCCTTTCTCTGAACTCCTCATCCCAAGGGCCTCAAACAGTAGGCGGCATCTAGCTGCGGCTTCACTGGTGCCAAACGAGGAGCAGTCCCTTCCTTCGACCTCCTGCCTTGGCGTAGGCTCACACAGCCAGGCACAACCAGTCCTCGTGGCTGCCAGCACTTCTTGTACCCCTGCAGAGCTGTTCCCTGTCTCTGTATCCTTGTGACAATGTTTCTCACCCTGTAGGGAAGCTGAGAAGACGAAGCTGCTGATTGCAGCCCAGAAGCAGAAGGTGGTGGAGAAGGAGGCAGAGACAGACCGGAAGAAAGCACTCATTGGTACGTGCCCGTTTGGGAGTCCTTGTGGGTGGGAGCCAGGCTGAATTTCCATTCCTCAGCCCCCAGTGAGCTGGAGCGGGAGGTTGTCTGCTGTCACTGAGAGCAGCTCCCTGGAGAAGCCATGGCCAGGCTGGGCCAACAGTCATCTATCTAGAAAACAGAGGTGCCTGCTGCTGTGTCTGCATCCTGCCTGCCTCCCCATGCAACAGAACGGGGCGGCATGCGCCCCCATGCGGCAGGGTCCTGCCTTAGCAGGCAGAGGCAACAACAGCTGCCAGAAACACCGCCTGGGCTGGAAGCTGGGTGTCCCTGTGCCGGGGGACTCTGCTTGGGAAAGCGATGTCAGTGCAGCTCTGCAAACATCAGCACTGTTTCCTCTCTCAAGTGCTTGGAGTACAAACGTGGAGCGCTGCAGTATTCACGCAGAAATAGAGGCAGCAGAGAGCAGACTACTTGTGTGGCAGAATGTGAAGCCAGGGGGCTGGTGTCTGAGTTCTGAGGAGCAAATGTCTGAGCTGAGCTTGTGTTTGCAGAGGCAGAGAAGGCTGCTCAGGTGGCCAGGATTCACTATCAGCAGAAGATCATGGAGAAGGAAACAGAGAAACGCATCTCTGAGATTGAAGGTAACGGCTCCTGAGCTCATCTGCCAGCTAAGAGCGGTGGCAGGGAGAGGAACCTCACACCTGGGCTTGTAGGCGTTACCCAACTGCAGAGGTAATAAAGGGTGTGGCAGCAGGGTGTGGCACTGGTGCCCTTCCTCCCCTTTGCCGGCACCTCAGTGAGGAGCCAGCAGTGCAGGTACATGGCCAGCCAGCCTGTATCATGGGCACACCTGGGTCAGCTCATGAGGCACAGGCTTGGGGTGGGTGTGATGAAGATGATCACTTGCTGACACCTTTGCCTTGTCCTGTCCTCCTTTTGCCCTTCTTTTTCCCTCCATTCGGCCTCTCAGATGCTGCGTTTCTGGCAAGAGAGAAAGCAAAAGCTGATGCTCAGTACTACACTGCTCAGAAGCTGGCTGATTCCAACAAGGTGAGCCCTTGGAAGCTGGTCAGGAGAGGATTTGCTTACCCTTTTCCACTGCTCAGAAGATAAGGTTAAGGCAGGCAGCGCTGGGGAAACACTTGATGTAGCAGCCCGCGTTCTGTGAAGCAGCTGCCTGAGGTGAGGTCTAATGATGTGGGGCCTGGAAGTTTGCCTTTTACAGTGTCTGGTTTCTCTTCTGTGTAGCTGAAGCTCACCCCCGAGTACCTGGAGCTAATGAAATACCAAGCAATAGCTGCCAACAGCAAGCTCTACTTCGGTGACCGCATCCCCAGTGTCTTTATGGATTCCTGTGCCTTCCAGCAAGCCAATCTAAGGACTGCCCAAGAACCCAGCCTGTCTTCACAGGAGGCTCTGAAGACCTCTGGGGAAAGCCACCTCAGGGCAGAGGAAAGCACTGGCTGACAGAACCCAGAAGCTAGCCCAGCTGTGAGTGGGGATGATGGCCCACACTGGTGGAGCAGATGCAGCATATGCATGGACATCTTGTGGATAGGTGCAGCTGGGGTGATTTTTCTTCTAGCAACACATTGCAAGTTCTCTGCCTCTTCCATTCCTTCCCCTGTTAAATTGGTGCTTCCAAAGGAGGGATAATCCTGTACTAACATAACCTATACTGGAATATTAAAAGACAGACACACCAGGAAGCCTTCTGCAGTAGGTGCAGTTATTTAGCAAGCATTGAGTAGAGGCAGGAGATGCAGCTTTGAGTCCTTTGTTGCCACGTGCTCGTTGTTCCCTGGTGCTCCTCTCTGAGGCTGAGCCAAGAGTTTTCCTTTGTCCTGCCAATGAAGCTTTGCTTTGCTTCGTGGACTTCAAGACAGGTTTCTACCTACACTTCAGTCTCTCCAAGGACTCCAGTGGTGTGGGCTCTCCTTGGCCAGCCTTTCTACCCAGGGTGAGTCATGACAAGGAGAGTTACTTGGTGTCAAATAGGTTGAGTAAGAACTGCACAGCCATAATCTTCTTTCCTGTAGGCAGTGGCATTAGGTAAGGACTCAGAACAAGCATTCTCTGAGAGGTTTCTGTAACTCCCTGTCTCCAACACAAGCTGCCTGCTGGTTGCCTGTCACTGACTGTAGGATGGTTCACCTGGGTGGCTGGGTCTCACCCTGTGCCCTGGGCCACAGAGCAGCTCCGAGCAGCCAGCTGGAAACAGAACTGGGAAATCTTTGCTCAGATGCCAGCTTCCCTGTAGGTCTTTTCACCATGGAAAGGGGGCTGCATTTCCACTGCTCTGGGTGCTTGTCAAGTTGAAGAGAAGAGCAAAGGGACCCTGCTGCACAGATCAGACGGTCGACACCTCCACTGCAAAGCAGGTGAGGCAGAGCTGCTCCCCACGGCCGAATCCATTGCTCCAAGAAGAACTGGGACCTGCCTCCTGTGTCCTTTAACAGCCATGGTAGGGAGTCTGTGGCTGCTCCTCTCGTTGCTGGCCAGGCTTTGCTATGTGGCAGGGCTTTTGACTCAAGCAATGCTAGCAGTGTGATCTGTTCTGCTGACCTGTGTTGTGATGTATCCAACCTCTGCTTCCCACGTGCCACTGCAGGGTGAGAGAAAGAGATGTGCCTGGTGGGGGGCAAATAGCTTGGTGTGATCTTCTTTCCGCTTGCCCTCTCTCCTGCCTTGGCTAGTGAGGACATGCTTGTTTCTAGCACCTGTTTCTTGTGCTCTGCAGAGGATGATGGTTGGATGAGCAACTGGCAAGAGCTTGAGCTGAAAAGCTGCTTCACAGCTGGCAGCACTGCAACACTACTGGCCCCTGAACCCACCACAAGTTCAGAGATGGGCTCTCCTCTGCCAGCCTTGGGGTATCTGTGTGTTCAGCCTGCCTTCCTGTCCCCTGGGGTTCCCCAGATGGGCTGGTTGGTGCTGGCCTTGAGATCTTCTGTCCCTGGCACTATCTGCAGCTTCATGCCTAGCTTTTGCCTTGGTGAAACATTCATCTCCAGGGAAAGGCCTGTGGCTTACTCAAGTGAGCTGTGTGGGCTTCAGGCTTTCCAGTGCTGTCCTCTTGTGTGGCTTGACTGAGAGGGTGGCAGTATCTCTCCTCAAGAAAGTGTCTCAGCTTCTGCCCTGTCTGCTTCTCCTCTCTAGAGCAGAGCAGGAATGCTCTGACCATGGTGAGATGCTACCTGGAGTACTGTGTCAAGATCTGGAGCCTCTGTTACAAGAGGGGTGTAGATGTGCTGAAAGGTGTCCAGAGAAGGGCCACAAGGATGCTCAGAGGGCTGGAGCACCTCTCCTACAAGGAGAGACTGAGAGAGTTGGGGCTGTTCAGTCTGGAGAGGAGAAGGCTTTGAGGTGACCTTATTGTGACCTTTCAGTATCTTAAGGGGACCTATAAGAAAGCTGGGGAGGGAATTTTAGGCTGTCAGGTAGTGATAGGACTGGGGGGAATGGAACAAAACTAGAAACGGGTAGATTGGATGTTAGGATGAAGTTCTTCACCATAAGGGTGGTCAGAGCCTGGCATGGGTTGCCCAGGGAGGTGGTGAAAACCTCATCCCTGAAAGTGTTTAAGGCCAGGCTGGATGAGGCTCTGGACAGCCTGATATAGTGTGAGGTGTCCTTGCCCTTGGCAGGGGGGTTGGAACTGGATGGTCCATGGGGTCCCTTCCACCCCTGACTGTTTCTATGCTTCTCCTGCTGCTGGCCAACTTGGCTAATACATGACTGGGACTTTGCAGCAGATTCAGGTGGGCCTTTTTTCTTCCATCTGTCTGCAAAGTCCCAAAGCCCAGTTAGTGCTCAGCTTCCCTTCAAACCCAGCCATGGCAGGAGCAGGGATTAGAGTCCTACACCAGTGAGAGGCCACCTGCACCAGTCTCACCTTCCAGAGAGTCTGTAGGTGAGTGCATTCTCATGCTCTGAGCAGAGGAAGGGTGCTGGGCTCACCAGGAGAGGTCGCTCCAGTTTTTACTGTTCACACCTGGTGCACAGGGGTTGTGACACACACACATGTCCTGGAGGTGCCAGCCTGGGCAGCACTAAGCCCAGCTTTTGTGTGGGATGGGAGGATGCTCGTGTCTTCACCTGCCAATGGTTTGGGCAAACTGCCCACCAGCCTGGTGGAGCAAGGGATCAGGATGGATGTCTGCAAGTCATGCTGGAAGGCAGCTCAGCCAGTGAGCAGGGCAGAGCTGAAACCCATTTCTGCTGACAGCATCTTTTGTAGCTGTGGTATTTGATGTGTCTTCTGCAAGGACTGACTTCCAAGGGCCCATTTCTCCTGTGGGAAGGGCTTTGAGGAACCTGTGGAGTCTCACCTCTTTAACTCTCCAACTCCTCACTGCTGCTGGCTTGCAGCAACCACTTTGGTTGAATTTTGAGACAAAGGCTTTGCAGAACAGCACTGCTGGAGGAGATGGAAACTTGTCTCCTGGTGGTACTTGTTGGGGTTGGGCACTGCTTGTTGTGGCATCAAAGCCTGGGCTGAATGAGCAGGGTGGGTTCTGCCAGACTGGTGATGACAAGCAAGGCATGAGGGGGAAACCACCAGAAGCAATAAGCAGGCAGCTGGTAGCTCTCCCACAGTGAGATCCCTGTGTGGGGAGCAGGAAAGCTTTCCGGGCTGGTGCAGGATCTGAGCCTTGCTGGGCCAGGCAGAGGCATGGCTTTGGCCATCAGTGGCCATCATCCTGCTCTTGTTGGGTGTGCATCAGCCACCTCCTACCTGGGTGACCTGAGGGACACTAGGGGATGCTTCTGCAGTCTGAAAGCCTGCATCAACATGTAAATGCTCCATGCCTCCTGCAGAAACTGCCTCCATCCCTCTGCTTCCCCAGGTATTGCTTTGGAAGCCTCAGGGGATGTGCAAGAGGAAGGGGTCACCATGGCTTGAACACCCCCAGTCTAGGCTTTGCCTGGCTCTGAACTGGGAACTATGGTGCCACCAGGCAGCCAGGGTGGAGCTGTTTTTTTCTCTCTGTGCCAAAGGCCTGTGTGGCCCTGTGACAAAAGGGGCCTGCCACTGGATCCACACCTTCTCCAAGGAGACACAATACAGATGTTCAAGTTTACATGCACAGTGTTAAGTCCTTTTGATAAAGCAGAATAAAATTATTTTGTTACCACTTCCTTGGTGGCTTGATGTGTCCTGGTGCAGGCCTGTGGAGTGGGGGATGCCTGTGCCTCTTCCCCCAGCAGCAACACTGCAGCTGGTTGCACGTTGCCAGCAGCAGCAACTGCCACCTTGGCAGCTCCATGAGCAGCCTCAAAGCCAACCACAGGGGAGTGCAGCCGAGCAGCCAGGGCAACACTTGGAGGCCTGGAATGTTTCAGTTGTCATCCTTAAAAGCTCAGGTGGGAGCTGAGCCCAGCTGGCCCTCGGCCACCCACCTGAACTGCTGTGTTGTTTGCATGCAGCCAGTGCAGGCATGGCCACTGTGTGTGAGCAGTGTCCCTGGGGCCAGCAGGTCAGCCCCCCGAGCACCAGTGCTGCCTGCGAGCATGGATTCTTGTCTTGGCCTGGGCTGAGGGGAGCTGAGCTCCGCTCCTTGGCACAGTGTCTTCAGTCAGAGGGCAGCCCAGGGCTTGTTTGGGCAGCTGTGTGCTGGGGGTAATAGGGGCTTGCAGCCCCTGTGCCAACTTCTCTTGATGCAACTGGCAGGGAGCATTGCCCCTTGGTCCTGTGGCTCACACACAGGACCCAGGAGCTTAGCTCAAGCCCTTCCACCTGGTTCCACTCATGCCAGGTCCACCACCCTGAGCTTAGGGCAGCTCCCTGTCTTCTACCATCCTACTACCTCTCTTCTGCCAAGAGACAGTGTAAGTGTAAGGTCCTGCACCTGGGTAGGCACAGTCCCAAGCACAACTCCAGCCTGGGTGGGGAATGGCTAAGAGCAGCCCTGAGGAAAAAGCCCCTGGGGTGTGGGGTGATGAAAAGCTCAAGATGAGGCTGCAGTGTGAGTGCAGCCCAGACAGCAACTGTGTGCTGGGCTGCAGCAAGAGCAGTGTGGGCAGCAGGGCAAGGGAGGGGATTGTGCCCCTTTGCTCTGCTCTCCTCAGAGCCCACCTGCAGTCCTGTGTGCAGTTCTGGAGCCCCCAGCACAGGAAGGACATGGAAAACACACCAGAGGTGGTTGGTGGGAACCAGCATGGCTTCACCAAGGGCAGATCTTGCCTGACAAATTTAGTGGCTTTCTATGATGAAGTCACAGCGACAGTGGACAAGGGAAGGGCAGCTGATGTCATCTACCTGGACCTGAGTAAAGCATTTGACTCTGT
>VWZE01020978.1:124217-142027 GCA_013396675.1 Eubucco bourcierii | reverse complement strand
AGTGGGAGGTGTCCCTGCCTATGGTAGGGGGTTGGAACTAGATGATCCTTGAGGTCCCTTCCAACCTTACCATTCTATGATTCTATGATTCTAAGAATTGGAGCCGGTCCAGAGGAGGCCACCAAGATGCTTAGAGGGCTGCAGCAGCTGTGCTCTGAGGACAGGCTGAGAGAGTTGGAGCTCGGCAGCCTGGAGAAGAGAAGGCTTCCAGGACACCTTAGAAGTAGCCTTCCAGTATATAAAGGGGGCTCCAGGAAGGCTGGGGAGGGACTGTTGACAAGGTCTTGCAATGCCAGGACAAGGGGCAATGGGTTTGAAGTGGCAGAGGGGAGATTGAAACTGGATGTTAGGAGGAAGTTGTTTGCAGTGAGGGTGGTGAGACACTGGCACAGGTTGCCCAGGGAGGTTGTGGCTGCTCCCTCCCTGGATGTGTTCAAGGCCAGATTGGATGAGACCTTGAGTGACCTGTACTAGTGGGAGGTGTCCCTGCCTATGGCAAGGGGTTGGAACTAGATGATACTTGAGGTCCCTTCCAACCTTAACATTCTATGATTCTATGACAGCCAGCAACACTACTGCCTTCAGCCTTTATTGGTACAAAAAACTTCAGCCTAAACCATATGAAAAAGGGGAGGCCTGGTTTCACAACTGGTGGCTCAAAAGGTCACCTAAGGGTCATAAGTTAAATGCTGCTGTAAAAAATGAAATTCCTTTTCAGGAGAACCATAACCAAGGTGGTAACTTCAGAGATAAAAACCCCGTGGGGAATCCAAGCTTGGCTTGGACCTGCCAAAGCCCTTGGTGAGATCCCTGTATGGTTGTCCCCAGTCCAGGTGGTGGTTTCAGGGCACAGTCCCCTGGTGCAACACTGCTCCTGCCCCAGCAAGCCTGGTCTGGGATGCCCAGAGCTCCACAGCAGCCGGACACATTCAGGTGGTCTAGAGAGAAGGCTTTGGTTCCTAGGGCACAGGAAAGTTTGGGCCAGCTCAGGGCTGGCCTCAAAACCAGAGCTGGCATTGTGCCTACTCCCGGCCTCACCAAGCCCCAGCTGATGGCTGGCCTAGGGACATGAGGCTGCGAAGTCCATTAAGGCACAAGTCAAATATCTGTAAACGCTGCTGCCCTGCCAGGGGAGGGTCTGCTGAACAATTCAAGTAAGGGTGGGAGTGAGATGACAGCTCCCCAGTGGTGCCAGCCCAGCCTCAGAGCCTGCAGCACCTCAGCCATGATGGAGCACCCTTGGTCACCTCCTGGCTGGGGGTGGTTTCAGGGCCACCTTTGGTGGTTTGGGTGGGGAGCCAGGAAGGCCTGCTCTTGTTGGCCCTTTGCAGGGCACCTTGCTCTTCAGTGCTGGGAGAGGCCTGCTGGGTGGCTTTGTTTTCACCTAGGAGGAGATGAGACTTAAGTCACTCACCTGGGCACCAAGGAAGGACCCAGATGGGGACTGGGGATAGAGGAAGGGTCCTGCATCCCCTCAGTCAGCAACCGCCTGAGCCACCCTGTGGCTGTGCCATGCACATCTATGCCACGGGAGGCTGAGGGAGGTGTGACAGCAGTGCCCATCTGCAGGCAGGCCAGGCCAGGCCACCCCACCATGAGGCTTTCGGAGGGCTGCTTACCTGCGGGGGCCGTCCTGGAGAGGCTGGAGATGTCCCCCGAGGAACGGGTGCTGGCTGCTGCAGGGTCAGCAGGCCACGTGGTGAGAGGCTGGCCTGTGCCAGAGCTCTGCTGGGCTCCCTTACCTGTGGGGCTGGGGGGCAGGGCCCGAGCAGGTGTGTGGCTGGCAGGGCTGCCGTGCTGCTCAGCAGGCTGGGCTGACCGATGTCACGGCACGACAGCTGCCGGGGCTGGGCACGACTCTGGTTGCCCTTCTGGAAGAGTGGGTTGGCAAGGCCAGCAGCAGGCCTGCCAGAGCTCCTCCTGCGGGGCACAGGGGCAATGTGGGGCTGCTTTGGGCCCATTGGCTGAGGCTCAGCCCCTGCTGTGGGGCAGAGAAGGCAGGGGGAATTACCCTTTCTGGAAGTGCCTCATCCCCCGGCGTCGGAGGAGCACAACGGCACCACCAAGCAGGATGCCAGAGAGTGCCAGCACAGCCAGCACGGCCACCACCACCACGCTGCTGCTGCCTGCTGACATCCAGTTGGCATCAGGACCAGCAACCCCACACCAGAGACACCCCAGGGGCTGGAGCAGCACCATCAGTGCCGCTGCAGGCTGCTTCCCTCCCTCCCCAGCACAGGCACCAGGTCGGTGGAGCCAGTGCTGGCCACAAACAGGCAGTGCCATACCTGCCACCATCTCTGAGATCCTCTGCTCACAGTAGGGTGCTGCCCAGCCTGGCTCGCAGTGACACTCCCGCTTGTGGTTGCACACCTGAGATGAGGGAGGAAAGTGTCAGGGTTGTGGACGCACCTTAGGAGCTGTTCCCGGGCCCTGCGGCAGCTCCGGAAAAAGAGAATGGCACAACCTACCCCATGGTTGTTGCACTTGGCTGAGCAGTTCTTGTTGCCGTAGACCAAGAGGTTCTGGCAGCGCCCAGCATAGCAGACCTAGGGGCAGGCAGGGGGTCTTTGAGGTCCCTGCAGCTGGGGGTCGTCCCCCTTTCTCTGCCCCAGCATAGCAGCCAGCAGGCTCACCATCTCTTCTCCACATTTGGCACCAGTGGGAACCAGCCTGAGCTTGGCCACCACCTCGTTGGCGTCGTGGCTGGCGATGACAGCCTTACACTTGAAGCGCCCGAAGAAGAGAGAGTAGGAGCCGCTGCCAAGGATGGGGCTGGCCTTGTCGCTTAGGCACAGCAGTGTGCCGCACTTCACGTCCCTGCAGGACAAACGGGTGGTGTGGGTGCTGGGAACCTGCCCTCGGCCCCGTGGCTCTGTCAGCAGCCGTGGACAACAGCCCCCCTCAGCGCCTTACTTGGGGCTGCAGGGCTGCTTCCCGTACTCGGTGAGGCAATGGAGATGAAGGTGCTGCTCGCTGTTGTGCTTAAAGCAGACGTCAGGGGCAACCTGGGCTGCTGCAGGACACATGGAGGGAGTCACGCAGAGCCAGCAGCAACCAACACTGGCACTGGTGGCCACACTTCGGGGTTGGCAGCCGTAGCAGACCAGCGAGGGATCACAGCATGTTAAGGGTTGGCAGGCACTTCAAAAGATCACCCAGTCCAACCCCCTGCCAGAGCAGCGTCACCCAGGGCAGGTCACACAGGAGCACATCCAGGCAGGTCTCTAATATCTCCAGAGAAGGAGACTCCACAGGCTCCCTGGGCAGCCTGGTCCAGCGTCACCCTCACCGTGAAGAAATGTTTCCTCATGCTTCCATGGAACTTCCTATGCGTCAGCTACCACACATTGCCCCTTGCCCTGTCACTGGGCATCACCCTGCAGAGCCTGGCTCCAGCCTCTCACCCTGCACTTCTTTTATCAATAGCAATGAGGGCAGCCCTCAGGCTCCTCTGCTCCAAGTTCAGGAGCCACAGCTCCCTCAACCTGTCCTCATAAGGCAGGTGTTCCACTGCCTTCATCATTGTGGCTCTGTGCTGGACTCTATGAAGCAGTTCCCTGAGTCACTTCTTGAAATGAACCCAGAACTGGGCACAAGATTCCAGATATGGCCTCAGCAGGGCAGAGCAGAGGGGCAGGACAACCTCTCTCAACCAGGATCCACCCCAGGATGCCTTTGGCCTTCTTGCCACAAGGGCACACTGCTGGCTCGTGATCAACCTTCCCTCTACCAGGACCCAAAGTTCCTGCTGCTCCTCACTGCTCTCCAGCAGGCCAGTCCCCAGCCTCTGGTGGGGTAAGGGCAGTGCTACCTGTTCCCCAGAGCGCCCGGCACTGCTCGCTGTGCGAGGGGCAGGCTCCGTTGTAGCAGTAACCAGTGCCCTGCTGGCAGGGCAGACCATTCTCCTGGAAGACATCCTCTGGGCACTCGGCACTGAGGCCACTGCAGTGCTCAGGCAGGTCGCAGTCGTTCTTGCTGGTCCGGCAAAGCACCCCCGCAGCCTTCACCTGCACAGACAAGGAGATTTGTCAGCACCCTCTTGCTGCTCTCACAGCCTCGGCTCCAGGCGGGCACCACAGCCCAGCAGGACCTGTGGACCATCTGCACCCCACGGACACCGACACAGGGTTGTCAGAGTTGGAAGGCACTTCATAGATCATCCAGCTCCAACCCCCCTGCCATGGGCAGGGACACCTCACACTAGATCAGGTTGCCCACATCCAGCCTGGCCATAAAAAACTCCAGGGATGAGGCTTCCACCACCTCCCTGTTACAGTCTGACCACCCTCATGGTGCAGAACTTCTGCCTAATAGTCAATCTCAATCTCCCCTCCTCTAGCTTGGACCCATTCTCCCCCCTCCCCAGACCTACCACTACCTGACACCCTAAAAAGTCCCTCTGCAGCTTTCTTGTATCCCGCTTCAGATCCTGGAAGGCCACAATAAGGTCTCCTGGGAGCTTTCTCTTCTCCAGACTGAAGAACTCCAACTCTCTCAGCCTGTCCTCATAGGAGAGGTGCTCCAACAGCTTGTGCCACTTTGCTACTGACTGAGCTATTGCACAGGACAGACACCATCAGGCCTGGGGCTGGACCTTCTCGTAGTTAAGTGTCTCCCTGTATGGAGCACCTTGAGCTTTGCTGCTAGTCTGGACTTGCCCTGGGGCCTGCTTCCAGCCCTGGCTCTTCATGCCAAGGCAGGTTCATAAGTTGAAACCTGCCCATCTCTCCTTGGACAAATGGAGACACAGGTGTGTTCCCCAAGTCAGCAGTGGGCCACACTGATCTCTTCTAAACATTGCCTGGTCCTTCAGCACCTTTCATCCTGCACTTAACACAGCCAAGGGACCTGGACTCCAGATGCCAGAAACAGAGGCTGCCAAACCTTCCCCACTGCTGCCCACCTGGCATGTCAGCTGTCTGCGCAGTGAGAGCACCAAAGGAAAAGCATGGGTCCCACACAGGTCACTGGGGACATGTGGCTCTGGGCAAGTTGCCACACAGGTCATTCATGGTCTCCAGCAAACTAGGGACATATTGTGCCTCTGCTGAGATGCCCCCTGCCATGGGTAGGGACACCTCCCTCTAGCCCAGGTTGCTCGAGGCCTCAACCTGGCCTTGAACACCTCCAGGAAAGAGGCATCCACAACCTCCCTGAGCAACCTGTTTCAGTGTTTCCTTACTCTCATTGTGAAGATTTTTTTCCTCATCTCCGGCCCCTTCCCTGCCTAGCTGGTGTCCCTGGTGGTGGCAGTACCTTGCAGTCCTGGCAGCATTCCCCCCGGGCACACTCGGCTCCCTCTCTCAGCTGGCAATTGGTGGCATTGCAGCAGTTGTCAGAGCACATCTGCAAGAGAGGGAGGTATGAAACTCTCCTGAAAGACCCTTTCCTTCCATTCTGGGGGTGTGTGGAAGGGGGGGATCCAGTTGCCACCTTACCAGGTGCCAACAGCATCATAGCCACCACAGGCTGAACCATGGGGAAAACCCTATGGCATCAACCTGGGTACGAACTGTTCCTGCTGCACTTTTACTTTCATCACCAAGACAAATGACCCAAAGAGATTTTTCAGCAGATGGGGCCTAATCTGAGCCCCTGTTGTCTGGTAGCAGCCTTTGCACATCTCCAGGAAGGAGAGAACAGGAGGCTCTCTGTGCTCACTGCATCAGGGAAGAGCCCCTTCAGGTCCCAGAGCAAGGCTGTGACCCAGGCATTTAACCCAGAGGCACAACCTGCCCATTTGCCTCTGATGCCCCCACTGTGATGCAGCGCTGATTTGCTGGTGCTGAGACAACATGCTCCACAGCCCTCTCCTTGGACACCATGCTTTGGGGATGGCCATCTTCTAGCACACTCCTGCTAAAGTCACAGCCAGCTGCGTGAGGCAGGGGGCAGATGTCCAAAGGAACGAATGTCCTCTGCCAATTATATTCTGGCAGAAGGTTCAGGAACGTGAGGAAAATGAGTGCTGCAAAGCAGGATGTCCGAGGAAGAGGCTTGCAGATCCTTATCCCAGTCTGAAGGATGGGTGTCAGGTCTCTGCTGCCTACCTTTGCCCTTGCTGGGTTCCCGGAGCGTGCCCCTACCTCTGGCGTGCCGCAGTCGCACTGCTCCCCACGCTCCACGAAGCGGTTGCCGCACACAGGCCCCCCGTACAGCTCCTCTGCCCTGGGCACGTTCAGCAGGCAGCTGGTCCTGGGGTCCCCGAGGAACTGCCACATGTCCTGCTCGCTGCAGTGGCTGAACAGCTTGGGGTAAACCAAGCTGGAGGGGCACAAAAACAGGGAGCGGAGAACTCAGAGACTGGGGACCCTCACACCCACCAGCCCAGGGACAAGCTGGAGGGCCACCAGCAGCCTCAAAGGCGGCGGCACATCTTTGAAGCGTGACTTCAAGTGGAGTGTCCACCCAGACCTGACCATCTCGTGGGCTTCCACCCACCAGGACAGTGCTGGAGGACACCTCAAAACCACCTGGGAGTTCCTGGTGGACAAGTTCTCCATGGGTCAGCAATGTGACCTTGTTGCCAAGAAGGCCAATGGGATCCTAGGATGTATCAAGAAGAGTGTGTCCAGCAGGACTAGGGAGGTTCTTCTCCCCCTCTACTCTGCCTTGGTGAGGCCCCACATGGAATACTACATCCAGTTCTGGGCTCCCCAGAAGAGGGACAGGGATCTACTGGGCAGAGTCCAAGGGAGGGCTACAAGGATGCTGACGGGACTGATGAGGAAAGGCTGAAGGACCTGAGGCTGCTTAGTCTGGAGAGGAGAAGCCTGAGAGGGAACCTGATCAATGTCTGTAAATACCTGAGGGCTGGGGGTCAGGAAGGGAGGGTCTGAGAGGAGACCTGATCAATGTCTGTAAGTATCTGAGAGCTGGGAGGAAGGAAGGGACAGGGACAGCCTCTGCTCACTCATGCCCTGGGATAGGACAAGGAGCAATGGATGTAAAGGAGCAATGGGTGTAAACTACAGCACAGGAAGTTGCACCTCAACATGAGGAAGAACTTCTTGACTGGAAGGGTCCCAGAGTCCTGGCACAGGCTGCCCAGAGAGGCTGTGGAGTCTCCTCTGGAGCCTTTCCAGCCCTGTCTGGATGTGTTCCTGTGCGACCTGAGCTGGATCCTGTGGTCTTGCTTGGGCAGGGGGGGGTTGGACTGGAAGATCTCCGGAGGCCACTTCCGACCCCTAACATCCTGTGGTCCTGTGCTCTGCTGCCCTTCCTCTGTCACTCACCCAACGCTTGCCGCCATGACGCACCCCCCGTGCGCTTTGGGGACAGGACAGTGGCAGCCAGCAACATCTTCATCATGAGACATCCCCAGGTTGTGCCCCAGCTCGTGAGCCAAAGTGGATGCAGCACCGATAGGATTTGCGCTGTGGTCCTGTGGGACAAGAAGTTGCAGTCACCTGCTTCAAATGCTCTCCCACAGCATCTCTGTGGGACCCACTGGGGCTTTTCGACTGCCCAGGGCTGGCTCTCACTGCTGCCTGCGATTGGCTCCCTAATGCTGTCACACTGAGCTAAAGGAAGACAAAAGAAGGACTTGGTCCCATAGCTCCTGAAGACCTCCAGAGCGGGATCTCAGGGGGTAAAGTGAGCTTAGTTAGGTGGCTACCAGAAACGATGCTTTGGGCAGCCACATGGCCCACTGCTGACTGCTCCTGCTCTAGCACACAATGGCTCTTCCTGGGGCAGAGGGCATGAGCGGCACAGCCAGGATGGCAAAACAGGAGCTGCAAACCAGGTCCCAGCCACCTGAGGGGTGGGAGAAGCCCTGTGTCCACAGAGCTGCTCCGGGAGGTTCTTCAGGGCTCACGTATGTGAGAAGCCTTGGCAGGCACCCAGCTGGGTTTGCACAGCTGCCCTTCTCCTGCAGCTCCAACAGTTGCTCAAGGCTCAGAGATGCCAGGGACCAGAGCCAGCCCTAAGGCTGTGGAGGGGACAAGTCGGAGGCAAAACGCAATGGCGGGAGCGCAGCCGTGGCACAGCGATGGCCCTCCCGGGACACACGCACCTGGCTGATGCCACCCGAGTCCCTGGTGCACATCACCAGCTTCTTCGCCAGCCCCACGGTGGTGCCGTGGAAGTCTATGCCCCTGTGGGATGGAGATGCCAGCTTGGGCAGGCGGGCCAGGCGGCGGCGAGGCTGCGGACCCCTGGCTGCCCCCATCCTTACGTGACCAGCTGGGCATTGTCGTGTGGCTTCCTCCGCAGCAGCTCTGCCTCCCGCCACTGCAGGAAGTTCTCCAGCGTCACCTCTGAGTTGGGGCTCACCACGATCTTGTCCTTGTGGCTCCACACCTCCAAGCCGATCAAGGCCACCCGCAGGTGAAGTGGCTGATAAAGCTGAGGTGGGAGATAGGCCAGCAGAGGCACTTGGACTTGAGCCGCACAGGCAGAGGGAGGGTCCCAGCTCCCTGTAGCCAAGTCTGGGACCACGCCTCGCTGTGGGGCATCCTTTCTGCCAGTAACTACCATAGGCTGGGCGACCATGGGGGCAGCGCTTGTCCCACACCTCTGGGCTTGGTGCTGTTCTCGCACTGCTGACCAAAGCGCCAGGCAGAAGCAAGGCAGGCAGAAACCCACTGCGGTGCACTGCATCCATCACCTTTCCCTCATCAGCACTTGCTCCAGCTTGAGAGTGGCTGTGGGATGTGCTCCCAGAGGTTATGAGAAGTTTCTGTCCCCTTCCCTTATGACAGAACTGGGAAGCAGCCATTCTGTGCTCCTGAGGGACCGTGGACTGAGCTGCTTCTCATGGCCGCTTTGCGCACCCCGTTGGCCAAGACAGTTGGTCACCCTGTGGGCTTGAGGTCAGCTCCACCACCCTACCCACACTGACCTCTCCTCTGCTGCATGTGTGCCCCTGCTGGCATTGTAGGGCACACATGGGAGCAGGGAAGGCAAAACCTGGCCCCTGGGCTCCCCTTGTCAGCATGGACCAAAACGTGGGAGCAGGGAAGGCAGAGCCTGGCCCCTGGGCTCACCTTGTCAGCGTGGACCACAATGTGGGAGCAGGGAAGGCAGAGCCTGGTCCCTGGGCTCCCCTTGTCAGCATGGACCACAATGTGGGAGTAGGGAAGGCAGAGCCTGGTCCCTGGGCTCCCCTTGTCAGCATGGACCACAATGTGGGAGTAGGGAAGGCAGAGCCTGGCCCCTGGGCTCACCTTGTCAACGTGGTTCACAATTTCCTTCATGCGGTTCTGCACCACGTGCAGGTCCTTGTGTTTCCTGAACTGTGGGAAGGACACAGAATGATTTCCAGGCTGGCTTCCACCTCTTTGCTGCAGTGGATGACAGCAAAAAGACAGGCAGCAGCTTACCCCACACCCCTCCTACCTCCTCGTTGTCCACGACCAGGACCAGCTCCACATATCTGGGGCCTTTGTGTAGTGGAGCTGATTTCTGGAAGGGAAGTAAAGAGTGAATACAAACAGGGGCTCAGCTCTGCAGCTGTGCCCAGCCCTGTAGTTAGTCCTCTTCATGGGACAAACAGGTTGTCCAGAGAGGTGGTTGGGGCCCCAGCCCTGAAGCTACTCAAGGTGAGGCTGGATAGGGCTGTGGGCAACCTGATCTAGCTGAGGATGTTCCTGCTGAGTGCAAGGAGGGGATGGACAGGATGAGCTTTGGAGGTCCCTTCCAACCCCAGGTGAGTCTGTGATTATCTGATTCTGTGTGTTGGTTCCTGGGGCATCTTCCAGTGCTACCCAAGACTAGCAGGTCTTCTCACTCTGCTTTCTGGTGTTACTTTGCTGAGTGTTCCAGACATCTTCCAATACACAAGGGAAAACCCAAGCCTCCTAGCAGAGTAAGGGATGAGAGGCTCTGCAGGCCTCGTGGAGCTTTGTGGGGAGCAGAATACTCCTGCTAATGGTACAGGATCTGAGGAGCTAGGCCACTGTGAGCAACTCATAGTTGGGTACCCAACTAACAGCAGGTGGGAGAGGAGCATCTCCGAGAGATGCAGTATGGCACTCTCCTCTCCTGGACTTTGTTGCAAGCTCAGCTACAGGGAGGAGAAGCAATGCACTGCTTAACCCAGCGGTAGAGCTTCATGGCTGCAGGAGCTTTGGGCTCGTGGTCGTAGTGCCAGGTGGCAGCAGGCTCTGGGCAGGTCCCACGCTTTGCCCTCAGGTGAGCTGCTCTGTACACGATGTGCCGCCCGCTCGCCAGCTGCTCCAGGGGCTCCAGCAGGAAGGTGGTCCCGTTCACCTGGAAAAACCCACTGCCAATGGGCAGGGAGGGCATCAGGCTGGAGGCTGAGTCAGCAGAGCACAGCCAGACCATACCTGCACCCCCTGCAAGTGCCTGTGACACAAAACCCAGCTGCCAAATCCCAGGTCCTCTTGGCCACACGCATGGAACCCCACTCAATGCAAAGAGCTGAGCTGCCCTTGGGCAGTGGATGAAGGTCCACACTGCTGTGCAGAAGGGCAGAATGAAGGAGCTCACAGCAGCAAAGAGGGGCTGAATGCCTCTGCCCTGGTTGAGAAGGTGCTGCAGGGTGGAGCTGACATGAGGCTTGGCAGGAGATGGGGAGCAATAGGGAACACACCCACTGCATTTTGCTTTAGAGCCACCAACTGACCACAATGAAGGTTAGGGAGGCTGGAAACCAGCTGCTGGGTTGAGAGGGAGCTGGCCATGGCAAGACACCTGTGGCTGCTGGCAAGAGGATTTTCCTGCACTTCAGGTAGCAGAAAGACCCCTGGGTTCAAGTGAGGAGAACTGCACAGGACTGCCAGGCCAGCTTTAACACAGCATCTCTGGCCTTAAAGATGCTTTCTATAGGGTGTCCCATGTAAGGTTTCCCCTCCTTTTCTCCTGCCCTGTCCTCTTAGTGTACAGGGATACCAGCTACCATGCCCCATGCATGCACCAGCTGCGTGAGCTGAAGCCTCCACAGACTCCTGCTCACAAAGTGAGGAGATGACTGCCATGCAGCTCCAGCAGGTGCTTCTTCTGCACCCCTTTGCTAACCCCTGGGCACTCCAAGGACCACCTGTCCCACTCATACACCCCCCTGCAAGCGATGCCTTCTCTGGCTTACTCGCTTGCAATGTCTGACTGCCAGCTGATCTTAAAAGAAAGAGAGCAGCCAAGCAGGAATCTTCTACGGCAAACTGAGCAACCTTACATGCACCTGCTGGCTGGTTTATTCTGCCAGGATGCTTCATTACATGAAGGGAAACCCAAGGAGCCCCAGCATGGCCAGCAGCTGGTGGGTAGAGGAAGGCACAGCTGGCCTGATGCACCATATGCTTTTCTTTCTGTTTGGAAACACATTTGGCCAGCAGCCCTAGGAGCTGGCCAGGGCTCACAGGAGGTGCCAGCTGCCTGCAAGCCACTGCACCACCATGTGCACACCTTTGTGGCACAGCTGTGCACACAGGGTGAGTTAGGACCAGCCTGCTTTGGGAAAAGAGGACAGATCCAGGACAAGCTATGCTTTGCTGCCAGGGGGGGCACTCCTGCCCAGGCCTCCTGTCACACTCAGGGCTCCAGCCTAAGCCCATATCACGAGTTAACCCCTCCCAAACCAGCAGGTTTAGCTGCAAAACACTGTGCAGCTTCGCTGCTGGGCACCAGGCCAGGCTGGTGAGCACTCCCACTGCAAGCAGGAACAGGGATGTCTTCCTCTCTTCCCTGGGGAAAGCTGAGCTCCCTCTCCAGCAGCACAGCTCCAGCTGGCAAGGTCTCACCAGCTCACTGCCAGAGCAGTGCCGTGGCATGCACTGATGTCAGGCTCAGAGCTGTCCTCTGGCCAGTCCCAGTGCCCCAGAGGAGTCAAAGGTCCTACCTGAGCCCACTGCAGGTGCTGATGCTTGCTGCAGAGTCAGAGTATCCTTGCACATGGCCCTGATAAAAGCAGTGATCCTGCCACAGGAGAGAGCGGAAGTGTCAAAGGGGTCTGCAACTGCTGCCAGCATGCTGGCAGCCCAAAAGAGAGGGAAGCCTGCTCCTCCTGGAGCTCCTGGGGCCAGCGCCATACCTGAACATCTGGCCTCTCTATGATCTCTGTGCCATTAGCTGAGTAGTGCATCTCAGTGTAGTTCTGCCCCAGCAGCTCCCTGCAGGATGGGGAAGGGGTGTCAGCAGTGACCCCCATTTTGGGGAGAGGAGGGGGAGTTCTGAGGGTGAGGTTGGTCATGCTGGGTATAGTGGCCCTTGGGTGTGTTTGGCAAGGAGGCAAATACAAAAGAAGTACTCTCGCTGGTGAGCTTCTGGGCTGGGGTTTTGGCTCACCAGTGCAGCGATCCCAGGCCCTAGAGAACTGATGTCCATGGTAAGGGTGAGAAGCCAGCCTGCCCCCACCCTTCCCCTTGCCCACCCACACTCACTTGTTCTTCTCCAGCCACAGGAGGTAGTCCTTGCCCTCAACGTGGATGGTGTAGAGGACGTGGTCTGGGTAGGTGCTCTGCATGAAAGATAGATGACATCACAACCATCACCAGGAGCAAGACATGCAGTAAGGAGGACCTCTTGGCCCCCATCTTGCCCAGAAAGGGAATGGGATCTGCATGCACCCCACTGGAAGGTGGCTGTGCCACCCTGGAGGCATCCAGCAAAGACATGGGAAATGAGAGGCACATGTGGGCAACGATGCAAATCCCTGGCACTTCCTGAGATAAAGAGCAGGTCACCAGCAGTGAGATGGAGTCAGCAATGCTGATTTCCTGTGGCTGACACACAGCTGCAGATAGGCATGTCAGAAACTGAAGTTTCCTGCTCATCAGTGGCCAAGCTCCTTTTTCAGTGGCTGAGTTCAGCACTTACTCATGCACTGAACCACAAAGATTTCTGGTGCCAAATGACTCTGACCAGCAGAGACTTCCTTACCTCTGACTGTACCAGCATGCAAAACCACAGCTGCCCAACCTCTTGGCTCTCATCTGCTGCTGGAGTAGATTTTACTATCGCTGGTGGAAGGTATCTCAAGCCCAGCCTGCAGTCACTATGACTGTGTCAGGGCAGCCACAGCTCAGCCTGGCCAAGCTCTGAACCCCCAGGACGGAACTGCCCCTCCAGAAGTGTTTCCCTCTGAGATGTCTCATGAGCTCTGCCTGCAGAGGCTGGCTCACAGACCTCTAGAGGTCCCATCACAACACTGAAAGAGATGCAGACCCCTCGTGTTCGTGCCCCACGCACCGGGGACCTCCTCCAGCCACCACTACAGCACAAAGACCTCTCCTGAAAGCACATCTTCTTAGGGATCCCTCCCGGGGTGGGAAGCTGAGCAAAAGCATCTCCCACAGGCTCAGCATTCCTCCTGGAGGAGGTCATAGTATGACTTAGGTTGGAAGGGACTTTAGAGATCATCTACTCCAACCTCCCCACCAAGAGCAGGGACATCTCTTAGTTAGACTTAGAATCATAGAACGGTAAGGTTGGAAGGGACCTCAAAGATCATCGAGTTCCAACCCCCTGCCATAGGCAGGGACACCTCCCACTAGTACAGGTCACTCAAGGCCTCCTCCAGCCTGGCCTTGAACAGCTCCACAACCTCCCTGGGTAACCTGTTCCAGTGTCTCACCACCCTCACTGCAATCTTTCAATTCACTTTCAATCTCCCCTCTGCCACTACAAACCCATTGCCCTTTGTCCTGGCATTGCCAGACCTTGTCAATAGTCCCTCCTCAGCCTTCCTCTAGGTCTCCTTCAGATACTGGAAGGCTACTATAAGGTCCCCTGGAAGCCTTCTCCTCTCCAGGCTGCAGAGCCCCAACTCTCTCAGCCTGTCCTCATAGCAGAGCTGCTGCAGCCCTCTCAGCATCTTGGTGGCCTCCTCTGGACTGGCTCCAACACTTCCATGTCCTTCCTGTGCTGAGGTGTGCAGCCTCTCCCAGGGAGGATGGCACAGGATGGCTCAGAGTTCTCAGGAGCTGGGGCTGGCAAGCCCTGCTGACTCAGTGCCAGCAGGATCAGGAGGGAGGGTTTGCTCCTCACTTGGTCATCTTCAGTTCTCCCCTGTTCACATTTCCAGCCTCAAGGGGCAGGCTGGTGCCCACCAAACATCCTCTCCACGTTTCCAGCAGGTTGGCAGAAGCCCACCAAGCGGGCAGGCAGGGTCAGCTGCAAGCAGGCACACCCCTAGTGTGCAAGCACCCTGGTGGGTCCCTCGCAAATTCTTCTCTTCTGAGCAGCATCTCCAGGCTGCCGTGGCCCTCCCGTCCCATTCTATCCCTGCTGACATAGCAACGCTCTGTTATTGTTGGCAGCTCTGGCGCCAGAAGTGGTTCTAAGAAATGGCAGGAAGGCACTTGGCTGGGGGTAGTGGAGACAACCACAAGGCAAGATGAAAAAGGCAAAACCTTGATAAAACTTCTCTGAATCATGCCCTTCCTCGTTAGCATGAGCCTCAGCTGGGAAGGCTTTGGAAGCACAGGCAGCTCAGCCCTGCCCCCCGCCTCTGCCCCGCTAACCCCATGACCGTGATGAGCAAGCAGAGCAGAGCCCTGGCCACGGCATGCACAGAGGAGGGGTTTGGTCCAGATCCTCTTGTTAAGCGACCCAGAGAGCTTGCAGAGGGTTGGGATGAGATGTCAATGCCCCAGCCTGGCACAGGGCATTTTTTCCCCAGGAGGGATGGGGCCATGTATCAGAGGAGCTGCAGCTCAATAGAGGAGGAAAAGAATGCAGGTTGCTGGGCCACCACCATGCCTTGCTCCTGCTGCCTCCAGCCCCACCACTCACATTGCAACAGCCTGGAGCAGCTTCATGCAGAGCCTCAGGGTGGGCCAGCAGGAGCTCTGCTGTCCCACCCGGGGAAAGGACTCGCCTCTTTGCCTCGGCTGACTGTGGGGCATGGGGGAGAGCTCAACAGGGCCACATAATCACAGGTGCACTGGGGGAGAAGCCAGCAGCTTGCAGCAACGGGTCTGAACTCGGGCTGGGCATCACCCTCCTACTTCCATACAGCTCTTCAAAATGCTGGAGTGTGAGGAAAAGAGAGATGTCGCTTCTGCAGCCAGCAGCACAGAACTAGGAGTCCTTTTGAAGGTCTTGCTTGCTTTTTTTCCCAGGTCCTTTTCCATGAAGAACCTAGATTTGCCCCATGTCCCACTGCACCCCTGCTTGGGAGGCCATGCCCTGTGAGAAAGGCTGGCATTCCAGGAGATCCTGTGCTGCAGGACCCAGATTTCCACCCTGTCTGCACAGCTGAACATTTGGATTTAAGCAAAGCCAGAGGGGAGATGGTTTGCTTCAAACCTCACCTGGCAGATGCTTTGCTGGACCAACCCCGTGTGTCTCAGCTGCTCAGAGCCAGGAACCAGCTCTTGGCTCATCCGAGCAAGGCGTTGCTAATGCAAAGCCACAGGAGGAGCTGGCACAGAAAACATCCTTCCAGCTACCTGTCTGCACTTCAGAAAGGGGCTTGGTGGTGGTCAAGCTGTGCTGAGAACCTCTTCCCCACCTAGGTTACTAGGAGAGCAAACCTAAGTTTGGCCCAGATGACTTAAAGCACACAGTCCAAGGATGACTCAATCAAAGACTGCATCCAGGTGCCACCTGGCAGACACTCCCCATGGCTGTCCCAAAGTACACTGCTCAAGGCAGAAGTCTTCTGCGCCCTGGAAAGCAGAAGGCCTCTCAGCTGGGTGAGCTCCCCTTTGCTGGGTGATGGTGCAGAACCGCCTGGCACGCCTGGTACAGATGGTGTCTCTAAATAACCTAGGGAATGTTTGTCTCGTGGGCAAGTTTAGGTTTCTAGAGCAGAGAAAACAGATGCTCTTGAGGAGTGCTTATGAAGCTCATTTACCAGAAAGGGTTTGAACCACAGATGAATGCTGGATAGGAGTTTACCAGGCAGTAAATGTCTCCAGCCCCTCCATCCCACCAGGTGCTAACACTCCTAGAAGATGAATCCACGTCTTTGGCTGGATTTCACTTGAAGGCAAGGAGGAAAGCATCTTTAAGGTCCAGCCCCTCACCCCACGGATGTCAAAACCTCTGAGTCAAGCCCCACATTACAAGGTTTCCCAATAAAAACAGCACTGCCTTCCTTTCATCTGCATTGCTGCAACTTTCATCTTCTTATTTCCATGTCTTGAGGGACAAAAAACAACCCCAGCTTCAGCAAACACAGCAAGAAAAGCGCTTACAGCTCAGTGTGGTTTTGCAAATTCCTCCTTAACCAAAGACCAAATGCCACAAGGCTCTGAGAGGTGGGACTGTTGGGTAATAGCTCCGCAGAAAGATCTCCCCCTCTATTCAGCTATCTGCAGTTCCTATTCTGACCCAAAACCAGTCCAGGGAAGCTGACCTGCTTGAAGATCTCTACCCTCTGAGGGGTAAGCAGCACAAGAAAATGTTGCACCAGGTCATTCTTATGGCACAGAGCCCAGTAGTGAGCCAAGGGCAAAGAGCATCCATCTGTGAGCCCAGCGGTGGGTCAAGATTCAAGTGAGTCCAGCTTTAAACCCAGTGGTGGGTTTAAAGATCCAGCTCCAAGATCAGTGGAGAGCAGGAGGGCCAAGAGCCAAGGGTGATCCCAATCTAAGCTCAGTGGTGAGCCAAGTGCTAAGCGGGTCTAGCTCTGAGCCCAGTGNAAGACTCAAGGGGGATTCAGCTCTAAACTCAGTGGTAGGCCACGGGCTAAGTGGGTCCAGCTCCGAGCCCGATGGTGGGCCACAAGGTTCCATCTGCAAGCACAGTGGTGGGCCAAGAGTCAAGAGGAATCCAACTCTAAGCTCAGTGGTGGGCCAAGGGCTAAGGGCATCCAGCTCTGAGTCCTGTGGTGGGCCAAGATCCAAGAGGGTCTATGTCTGAGCACAGCAGTGGGCCAAGTCTCTCTCCTGACTGCAACACCCCCACCCCACTCCAGCCTGCCTCCAAGGCAGTGTGGCCAGCTCTGCTGAGCTGGTATTTGGGAGGTAACCTACTCACCTGTGGCACAGAGAGATCCCTTTTCCCCCGAGGCACTGGCACCTTGTGTGGCATTACTATCTCATACTGCTTGACGTGAGCGAACTTCTCTTCCAGCCTGGTGGTTGCAACTGGGAGAAGTCAAAGGGCTTTGAGTTGGGATGCCCTGAAACAGGGCTCTCAACCCCTGGCAGAGGATCTCGCAGACGATCTCCGGGGAGGTGGTTGAACGCCCACCCCTGGAGGCAGAGCTGTGGTGCTGAGGGCCATGGGTTAGCCCCAGGCTTGGCAGAGACAGAGAACGGTTGGGCTGGATGATCTGAAAGAGGTTTTCCAACCAAAACGGTTCTGTGAACCAACCAAGCCGGTGGAAGCAGCTGAGGCAAAGGCACAGGTAAGAGTCAAAACGCCAAGTCCTGAAATACCCACTGGGAATGCTTGACGGGCTCCAGGGATGCTCCAGCCTCCCCGACCTAGCTTTGGCACCCACAGAGCACTCAGCATCACCCGTGGGTGTGAGCAGGTCCCTTCGAGGCTGGCAGACCCTACCGAGACGCTGGTGCTTAACTCAGGAGGGAGGTTCCTCAGCCGCGATGCCCCAAGCGCTTGTCTCGGAGCCTGGCTGCTGCCGGGGATTGTGCGGGGAAAGGCTCCAGGCCGGGCTGGCCTCGACCCCCGGCCCCTTTCTGCTGGCCTCAGAAGGGTTTTCAGCGGGCAGCTCTTGGTCAGAACCGGCAGCCCCGAAGTGGCCGCTCCTCACCGCAGCGCGGCCGCACTCCCGGGGCCCTGGGGGGGCCCTGCGGGTGCCGGGCGGCCCTCGCCCACCGAGCCTGAGCCGGAGCCGGGAGCCGCAGCCCACCCCCGCGGCCGGCTGAGTCACCCGTGTGTGTGTGCGTGTGTGTGTGCGTGTCCCTGCCGGCACGCCGCAGGCTGGCGGT
>VWZE01020978.1:101168-114496 GCA_013396675.1 Eubucco bourcierii | reverse complement strand
AGGGGGTTGAACTGGATGATCCTTGGGGTCCCTTCCAACCTTACCATTCTATGATTCTATGACTTGGGGATGCAGAAGAGAAGGCTCCAGGGAGACCTTAGTGTAGCATTTGAGTATTTGAAGGGGCTCCAGGACAGCTGGGGAGGGACTTGTGACAAGGGCTGGAAGGGACAAGATGAAGGGTGATGACTTTGAGATGGGAGAAGCTGGATCAGTGTGGTCGTTTGAAGGGTCCCAGGTCACCCTTAAACAAAACCATAGGGACAGAGGCCCATGGCAGGGGGATGGACCTGCTTGTCCCAGGATACTGTCATATTGTGATTCTATTCCTTTTCTGGTATCACAGCCTGGTGGCACTTCCCCTTCTTACCCTTGCCTCTCTGCCCTTCACCTCTCTCAGCAGCGCAGGCTCTGACCTCACAGCTCCAGGAGCTGCCAGGTCACTGAGGCCTTGTAGCCCGGGGGGGTGGGGGTGGGGGTGCAGCTTTAATCAAAACTCAAAAAATTAAATTAATTTTCTTCTGGGGAAGTGCTTGATGGGAAGTTAAAACTGAATTCCGAGGCACCCGTCGTGCTGACTGAAGGCTGCTCAGCCCGGTGCCCACGTTCGGGGGGTCGGCGTTAGGAATGTATCTGCTCAGTCTGTTACCAGCTCCTTGCACAGTGAGGAATTCTGCCTCCCGCCTTGTGGAGTTCCGAGTTATGCCGGAGTCCCTGAAAACCCTTCTTATGGTTTTGCCTGACCTCCAGTGGCCAGACGGTTACCGGGAGGGCTGGGGATGCCCGTGGATTACTTCGGTGTGTCTGAATGTGTGCCTTGTAGGAACAACCTGTGCGTGTGCGATCGCCCAGCGCAGGTCCGGAGCATGTTGGGGTAGTTCAAGTGCATCCCCATTCCCTCTCCCGCAGTAGCGTGAGAAGCGCGGTCGTGGGGCTGGGAAAGCGGCTCTGAACGCACCTCGGGGGAAGGAAGCGGCGCCTCCGACCGCGGCGCTGGGGTAGGGAGCATAGCCGCGGGCACTGCTCCGAGCAGCGGTACCGCTCCCAGCGCTCACGGCGCCCTCGGGGCGACCGATCCGGACGGGCTCGCTCCCGAGCCCGGGGAGAGAGCCTGCTATTTTAACCAGTCTTGTCTCGACGGCACCGCCCGACCGACAGCGGCCGATGCATTTTTTTCCGACGGGGACGCGGTCGTGCCTGATCCTGACGCTCAGCGATATAAAGCGGCGGCACCGTCAGCCACCTCTCCGCTTCCAGACGCGATTTAAAAACCGGCGCCGGAGGGAGCAGAGCCAGCCCTCCGCGGCGGTCCTCGGGGCGGGCAGCGGAGCTGTGCCTGCTGCGGGCTCTGTGCCTGCTGCGGGCTGCCGACGCAGCCTCTCCCTCCCTCCTTCCCTCCTCGGCGCAGGGCGAGCGCCGCAGCCGAGCAGGCCGCCGGCGGCAGTGTGCCCGCGCAGGTGGCGGGCACGGGGTCTTCGCGTAAGCCCCCATCCAGCCTTTACGCCTTTACGAGCGATCTGGCTGTAGACAGCCAGCGCGAACGCTCCGGAGTATGCGGTGCTAACTGCAGCAAGTGCCCTCATCGCACTGGTCTCGCATTGGGGTACGGCGGCAGAGGTCCGTGTACCCCACCGAGCCTCCGAACAGCGGCAGTCAGGGTGGCGGCAGCGGTGACGAATCTAGCGAGTGCCTTAGTGGCAAGCGGCAACGTCCCTGTCAGCACTTGTGCCAGGACTGAAGTGACTCAGGCGGCAGCAGCGAGGGAAAAGGGTAAAGACTGGAGGAGAAAGACTGAAGGGCTTAGTCCAGAGCAAGATGATGGCGTCGATGTAGTTGTGGGAGCAAACGCTCGACCACCCCGCTCCTGCGGCCCCGGCTCAGCCAGCAGCTGCGGTTCCCACAGCTCCAGTTCCACAGCCAGTCCCTGCCCAGCCTGTGCAGCCAGCCCCTGCTCCTCCGGTAAGGCAGCCTCTGACCAGGAAGGCGCTGAGGCAGGTTTGCCAGGACCATACCCGCAGAGACAGGGAATTACTCATACCCTGGCTCACAAGAAACTGGGACTATGAAGTGCACAACCTCATCCTTGCAGATGACAAAGCACAGCAGTTAGGATCCCTAGCAAGAGGGTACAGGGAGACAGGAAGACTGGTGAATCTCTGGCACCCTCTTTAAATGCAGTGGCAGACCGATCCCCTTATAAGGCTGGTTTGATCTGGAACCCACCGAGATGGTGGAAATGGCAGCGAGAGAAATCCTCGGTGGAGAGGCTGAGACAGATGACCCTGATGAGGTGTGCGTAACCTGCCCTCGTTCGAACAAGCTGATTCAGCTTGCACCCTCAAGCTATGCCTCTACCTTGGGAAGTACACTTACTGGAATAGAGGGAAGGAGGAATCCTCCCACTGTTTGAGATTTTGCTAGCCAGATGAGTCAGCTGACAGACAGCCTGAATAAGGATGCAATGGTCTCAGCTATTGAGTCTGTGAGGGAGGAGATAAAAAGCTTGAAAAAGAAGCTGAATCTACCTTCTCCCCCTAATTCAGCCCAGATCTCAGCCATCAACAATATAAGCTCTCCTCAAGGGCCACCTCAGGCTAGGCAAGGCTCTCCCCAAAGATCAGCTTGAGCTAGGCGAGGGCAGCCATGGAGAAACACGCAAGGTGGCAACACCAGCAGTAAAGCTGCAAAAAGGGTGGCTGCCAGTGCTGCAGACACATCTATCCAGGGCAACTGTGCTAGCCCAACAGATGGAACCACCAATAGTGCTAACACCATTCAAAGCAGTGTTGGTACCAGAAGCACCCCCAGTGCAAGCACTCAAACACAGGGATGCCCTGCCTCCAGCCAGGTGGAGGAGAGGGATAACTGAGATGTATTTGTACGATGGCCTGGCATAAAAAAAGACATAGAGAAACACAAGAGCTCTTGAAGGTACCAGAGCTCAGGTTACCTTTTATCCTCCCTTGAAATTACGTAGGGGTGGAATTTATAACCGTACTAGTGGTGGGTCTCGAGTTGGTTATGTTGCAGGCTTGAAATAAGCCTACCTACTCCTGATGGTTTGGCAGATTGAAGAGATGGAACCCATCTGCAACAGAGGTATCTTCACTCCTGCACACTTTGGAAGCTGACAAGCCCTCAACTCAATCGCTCCAGGGGTGCAAGGAGGCACCAAATCTGACTGCTTCTACTTTGGATACCCCCTGGGGTGTGTGTGTGAGTGAGAGTCAATTCTATTCCCCAGAACTGGGTACGCTCGTGGCCCAAACTGGAACAATCAGGAAGAAATTATTCCCCAGGAGGGTGGTGAGGCACTGGAACTGGTTGCCCAGAGAAGCTGTGGAAACTTCAACCCTGGCAGTGTTCAAAGTCAGGTTGGGTGAGGATCTTGAGCCATCTGTTCTAGTGGAAGGTGTCCCTGCCCATGGCAGGGGAGCTGGAACTGGATGATCTTTAAGGTCCTTTCCGATGCCAGCTGCTCTATGACTCCTCTGAACAGCTGGTTGCAAATTAGGTCACCATTCTCCATGCAAACAGCTAGCCAGAAGCATTTTGTTCTCTCCCCATGCTCCTGAACGCCCACACTCCTTTCTCCTGAAGCAGAAGGTATTTGTAGAAACCAACCTCTCTGTATTCAGAAGAGCTGGCTCCAGAGCTTCCACAGGAAGCTCTGCCACAGCTAACACTCATGTGGCACACAAAGGCACCTGGTGGAGGATGGCACCATGAACTGAACAAGATACACAGCCAGTCTCCATGGAGCACCATCAGATCTTGTACTGTATGACAGAAATGCAAGTGCTTGATTGATCAACAAGGAGGCAGAGCTGCAGCAGGGAAGAGAATTAAATGTTCCTGCTCCTGGTGTGAATCCCTGAATCCAGCCTGTCTCTGTATGCAGCTGTGACACCTAAGGGTGATGACTACAAGGGGACTTACTAGCCCTTCATCCTTTTGGCCTGTCAGTTTTTCTACACATGAATCCTGCTTGCAAACTGCAAGAGTCCAAGATGACCAAAAGACCAAAAGATGTATGAGATTCTAGTGATGAGCAGGCAGATGATTCACAGAATTGTCAGGGCTGGAAGGGACCTCAAGGATCATCCAGTTCCAACCCCCTGCCATAGGCAGGGACACCTCCCACTAGTACAGGTCACTCAAGGCCTCCTCCAACCTGGCCTTGAACACCTCCAGGGAGGGAGCAGCCAAAACCTTCCTGGGCAGCCTGTGCCAGTGTCTCACCACCCTCACTGCAAACAACTTCCTCCTAACAGCCACTTTCAACCTCCCCTCTGCCACTTCAAACCCATTGCCTCTTGTCCTGGCATTAGAAGACCTTGTCAATAGTCTCTCCCCAGTCTTTCTGTAGCCCCCCTTCAGATATTTGAAGGCTACTCTAAGGTCTCCTGGAAGCCTTCTCTTCTCCAGGCTGCAGAGCCCCAACTCTTGTAGCTTGTCCTCAGAGCAGAGCTGCTGCAGCCCTCTGATCATCTTCATGGCCTCCTCTGCACCCACTCCAAAGGTCATCCAGTCCAGCCCCCCTGCACTCAGCAGGGACATCCTCAGGCTGCCCAGAGCCCTGTCCAGTCTCACCTTGCATATCTCCAGGGATGAGGCCTCAACCACTTCCCTGAGCAACCTGTTGCAGTGCTCAACCAGGTAGTTCTAAACAGGAGCACTGAACAGTGATTACTCTTCCTCAGTTCAAGCTGTGGCCCAGAGATGGAGAAGTTAGAGAGGAAAGACTGCTGGCTCACCTGTAGATGATGTTGAGCATGCTGTGCTCACAGTCGTTGGTGCTGTAAACGCTCAGCTTGTCCAGCAAGTCCAGCAGGTGGGTTGAGAAGTTGCTGTCAAACTTGTTGATGGTTGCTTCAAAGCCAGATGTCAGGTGGAGGCTGTCAGCATGCTCTGCTAAAAGCTATCAGCACAAAGTCAGAGTGGCCCCAGAGGGGTGCAATTATTCCTTTCCTATTTGCCAACCTGCTCCATAAGTATGCTCAGGAAACTTAACAGTTGCTGAGCCACTGGAAAAAAAAAAAAGTCTTTCAAAGCAGCTTGCAAGGCCCTTGGTAGCTTAAAACCTTGCTATGCCTATAACCTACCTCAGAGTAGTGCCAGTAGAGCTATCATAGAATCATAGAACGGTAAGGTTGGAAGGGACCTCAAAGATCATCCAGTTCCAACCCCCTGCCACAGGCAGGGACACCTCCCACTAGTACAGCTCACTCAAGGCCTCATCCAACCTGGCCTTGAACACCTCTAGGGAGGTTGTGGAGCACAGCCTCCCTGGTCAACCTGTGCCAGTGTCTCACCACCCTCACTGCAAACAACCTCCTCCTAACATCCACTTTCAATCTCCCCTCTGCCACTTCAAACCCATTGTCCCTTGTCCTGGCATTGCAAGACCTTGTCAATAGTCCCTTCCCAGCCTTCCTGTAGGCCCCTTCAGATGCTGGAAGGCTACTCCAAGGTCTCCTGGAAGCCTTCTCTTCTCCAGGCTGCAAAGCCCCAAATCTCCTAGCCTGTCCTTATAGCAAAACTGCTCCAGCTCTCTGAGCATCTCAAGTTCATGTTGTTATTTATTTGCAAGCCAGAGCAAAAGCCAGGAAACAGAAAGTCAATGTTGCCTAAGAAAGGCTGTAATCTCTGGAGCAGTGTCATGGGCTCTACCAGCTGTGTGCCAGAGAGGGGCTTTCAGCAGGGCAGGAGGCAGCCTGCTAGCCACAAAGCATGCCCAACAAATCCCTTAGAACCTGTGCATCTAGACAGAGAAAGATGGACAAGACCAACACCTTAGAGAGGAAAAGGATGGGCTGCCAAGAGTCACACACAGCCATTTACGGGCTCATCCAGCAAAACAAGCTAGTTCTGGAAATGAAGGGTTTGAGTCTGTTTGGGGGTACCTAGCTGAAAATACAGCCAAGAACTCAAAACCAAGTGGAGGGACTTGCTGTGGGAGACAGGGTCTCCAAAGCAGCCACTGAGAACACCATTGGCTCCTTGCTGCCAACGGCTAACAGCTCTGTTCAAATCCTGCTTTTGGGGTTGGGAGGGGGCTTTAGAGGCTAGGAAGAAGTAAGACAGCCACCCTGACCAGTCTGCAAGGCAGGCAGCTTTCAGAGAGGAAAGAGTCCAGATACCAATGCCATGTCCCACCTTGTTAGTCAGTTGCTTCTTCACCATCTCCTCAGCACGCTCCTCCTCGGTGGGCGGCCCCAGCATGGTGCCATGCTCCAAGGTCAGCCTGTCCATCTCCTTGTCCAGCTTCATGCTCTGAGTGAACCTCTTGGAGGGGCAGAGGTTGGGGAAATGGTTAGAATGGCAGTTTTAGAAGCATGGCACAGCATGAGGCTGACAGTTCTGCTGGCAGGCCTGTTGGCCCTGCAGCTGGTTAACTCCCATGAAAGCTAACTTATAGAATCATAGAATGGTAAAGTTGGAAGGGACCTCAAGGATCATCTAGTTCCAACCCCCTGCCATAGGCAGGGACACCTCCCACTAGTACAGGTCACTCAAGGCCTCATCCAACCTGGCCTTGAACACCTCCAGGGAGGTTGTGGAGCACAGAATCACCCAACATGATCTTTGATCATGTTAGGTGATTCTGTGCTCCACAACCTCCCTGGGCAACCTGTGCCAGTGTCTCACCACCCTCACTGCAAACAACTTCCTCCTAACATCCACTTTCAATCTCCCCTCTGCCACTTCAAACCCATTGCCCCTTGTCCTGGCATTCCAAGACCTTGTCAACAGTCCCTCCCCAGCCTTCCTGTAGCCTCCTTCAGATCCTGGAAGGCCACTCCAAGGTCTCCTGGCAGCCCTCTCTTCTCCAGGCTGCAGAGCCCCAACTCTCTCAGCCTGTCCTCACAGCAGAGCTGCTGCAGCCCTCCCAGCATCTTGGTGGCCTCCTCTGGACCCACTCCAACACTTTCACGTCCTTCTTGGAGACTTATGATGCTAATACAAAAAGCTCCTTAAAATCAAAGGAAGGTGTGAGGTTTTTAAAAGCTCTGAGCTCACTGAGGTGCTGGCTAGAGTGTGTCTCCATGGGTCCAATCAGCAGTCCTTGTCTGACTCTCAGAGGAACACACCAAAAAAAAACCCTAGAGTCCTGCGCCTTGCACCTCAAATTCTGCTGCAGGCTGAGCTGCTCCCAACACTGAAAAAGAAGAGTTTGGAAAATCCTGTGGAGGGAAAGCATTTGGGAGAAAGGCTGAGGGTCTGAGTAGTGGGAAGGACAGAGGTTCTTCCATGTGCATGGAGGACAAGAGAGGCTGAACAAAGGAACTGCCATAGTTGGGGGGGGGGGGGGGGCACCCAAAGCAGTTGGCAGTGGCATGGCCAATCCAGGTAGGCTGTACGTACCTGCATGCAGTTTGTGAACATGACACAGACAGACATCAGCTTGGAGAAGATCTTCAGCAGCTCTGGGTTGGTTAGCATGCAGTCCTTCAAGCAGTTATCCAGGAAGCTTGTGTGGTGGCTGAGGACATCATCAATGTTAGATGCCTGTGACAGGACACAGTGAGACACCAGTTTCACCAGAGCAAAACACCAAGGCAGAACTGCTGTGCTGCACCAGACTAAGGCTCTCAGCCAGCGCTCTGCCTCTAACAGTTACCTCTCACACATGCACCTTGTATTGGTTTGAATTTAGCTTCTCAGGGGAAACCACTACAATAATAGTAGGATGCCTTCCCCTCTCCCCCCTCTTTTGGAAAGGGGGAAAGAAAGGAGGAGACAGAAGGGGTAAACCCCTCCAAAGAACAGTCTGGCTATGATTTGGAAGGTAAAAGAAAACTAACAACAAATAAAAGGTGTTTAAGGTAGGGGAGTTGCAAACAGGCATAGGGAAGGGAAAACAAAGATACAAAATCTACATCCAACCAGATGGATGGCAGTGGAGTGAAGAGATGTGCACCGTGTGGTAGAGACTGGCCAGGTGGTAGGACAGGAGAGTAGGAAGGAGGATGGTGTCAGGCACACAGGCCACGAGGAGAGAGAGAGCAACAGGAAGCTCCTCTGTTTATACAGTGGATCCAGACAGGCAGTGGGAGTGGGCTAAACACTACACCTGGGGTCGAGCAGACCAAGTTCTGACCACTCCCCCCACCCAGGAGGGTTAACCTTTACACAGGTCTGAGATTATCTCCTGAACAGAAGATGCTGTCACTGCAGACCATGAGCCCATTGTTTACCAGTCCCTTCTAGGACACTTGGAATCGGTATCCTAGAAAGATGACTTCCTTTCAGAGACTGAAAGGAAGTGCTGCCTGAAATCAGGACGCAAGAGTCTGGGACAGGAGGACCTGTTCAGGTGTCTCGATGCAAGCTAAGCAAACCGAAGGGTTTATTTGGCAAACCAAACTTGCAGCAGAATAAAGGAGCTAGAATGCTTCTTTCAGATCACCCAGGAACTTGACATATGGCTCTCTACAGCTCCCTGGGAGGAGGCTGCAGTGAGGTGGGGGTTGGGCTCTTCTCTCTAGTCTCAGGTGATAGGAAATTGTGCCAGGGAAGGGTTAGGTTGGGAAAATTTCTTTTTGCAAGAGTGGTCAGGGATTGGCACAGGCTGCCCAGGGAGGTGGTGGAGTCCCCATGCCTGGAGCTGTTCAGGAAATGTGTGGCCATTGTACTTGGGAACATGATTTAGTGGCCATGGTGGTGTTGGGTTGACAGTTAGCCTCAATGATCTTGGAGGTCCATGATCCCAGACAACTACTTCTCGTTCAGAAGTCCTGGCCAAGAGTACATAGAGATGCTCACAGTCCCAGCCCTGACACCTCTTGTGAATTCCCCATCAAAAAAGAAAACCAAAACATGAGAGGGCATCAAAACATGTTGGTTAGCTGAGCCCAGTACACAGTCCAGACTGAGACAGCTGACAGTCACCAGAGAGCTGCTGTGGCTTACTGCAGGCTGCAGCAGGACTGCTGCCTTCTTTGGGACATCAGATCAATGTTCGTCACCATGAAAGAATCAAAGGATGTGCAACCCAGAAGCATCTGATCTTAGGATGACTACCAGGGGGAAGAATAATGTGATGTACATCAGCCTCCTGCCTCCTGCTGGCAGCTGGGGCACCCTAACAGCAGTCCCAGTGGGTAGAGAAGCTGAGGAGGACAACAAGGACCACAGTGCCCTTTGGAATAAAGAAAATGACCACAGTCATACCCTGGTATGAGACAGAGCAGAGCTGATTCTGGTCAGGGTCATGGAACAGAATGCCCAGGGGGATTGTGGATATGTTCAAGACCCACCTGTGTATGATCTGCTTTAGGTGACCCTGCTCTGGCAGGGGGCTTGGACTGCAGTGTTCCGGCAGAACTTGTTCCTCACATCCAAATTCAGTCTGCTCTGCTCTCATTTCAAACCATCGCCCCTGGTCCTGTCCCTGCAGTCCTTTGCAAACAGTCCCTCTGCAGCCGTCTTGCAGCCCCCTTCAGGTACTGGAAGTCTGCTTTAAGGCCTCCCTGGAGCCTTCTCTTCTCCAGGCTGAACACTTCTAGCTCCCTCAGCCTGGCCTCATAGCAGAGCTGCTCCAACCCCCTGAGAATTTTCATGACCTCCTCTAGACCCTCTCCACCAGGTCCATGTCCTTCCTGCATTGAGGGCTCCAGAGCTGGACAAAGTACTGCAGGTGAGGTCTCACTAGAGCAGCTATACCTTACCTTGAAAGGAACTAAAGTCATGGCAGGCATGCTGTCCCCAGGTATCACCTCAACAGACACAAAAAACAGTGTGAAGAGACCATAGCCTCTGCCAGACACCAGAGTGGAAAAGTTCTTTAGATTTGCTCATCTGCAGTGGGAATACACACAGAGAACAGCCCTAATGTGCCATCCTTTGCAGCTTCATGAAAAAGAAAGCACAGACTTGGCTATTGAGAGCACTGTGAGTTAGCCAAGGACTGGAGACCTTGCACCAGCCGATGATCTTTGCACTCTGCATCCTTCTTCCTTGCCCTTAGCTTGCTGTCCTCTGTATACAGTGATGTGCAGCAGATGTTCAGCTTGCCTTTACACAATAGGGTGCAAGGTGTGGGCCGGGCATAGGGAGCAGAATGCAGCATAGAAAAGGAATCACAGAATTATTAGGGCTGGAAGGGACCTCAAGGCTCATCCAGCTCCAACTCCCCTGCCATGGGCAGGGACACCTCACGCTAGATCAGGTTGCCCAGAGCCTCATCCAGCCTGGCCTTAAACACCTCCAGAGATGAGGCTTTCACCACCACCTCCCTGGGCAACCTGTGCCAGTGTTTCACCACCCTCATGGTGAAGAGTTTCCTCCTAATGGCCAATCTCAATCTCGCCTTCTCTAGCTTGGATTCATTCCCCTCCATCCTATCACTACCCCACACCCTAGAAAGTCCCTCCTCAGCTTTCTTGTAGCCCCCTTCAGATGCTGGTAGGCCACAATAAGGTCTCCTGGAAGCTTTCTCCTCTCCAGACTGCACAGCCCCAACTCTCTCAGCCTGTCTCCATAGCAAAGCAGCTCCAGCCCTCTGATCATCCTTGTGGCCCTTCTCCAGACACCTTCCAGCACCTCCAGATATTCTCTGTAATAAGGCTCCAGAACTGGACATGGTGCTTCAGGTAGGGGCCACAGCAGAGTGGTGTAGAAGGGGAGAATCAGTTCTCCTGACCTGCTGGATCTGACTGCTGAAAGCAGAAAGGTGATGCAGAACAGCAGGGCCCTTTGCAGTGCAGCAAGAGCAGTTCCCAAAGTGCCTCCAGCAAAGCTTTTGTCAGCTGCAGTGAAGGAATTAGATTAGACGTCAGGAAGCAGTCTTCACCATGAGGGTGATGAAAGACTGGCACAGGTTGCCCAGGGAGGTGGGGAAGCCTCATCCCTGGAGGTGTTTAAGGCCAGGCTGGATGTGGTTTTGGGCATCCTGCTCTAGTGTGAGGTGTCCCTGCTCATGGCAGGGGGATTGGAACTGGATGAGCCTTGAAGTCCTTTCCAGCCCTGCCAATTCTGTGATCCTGTGAAACTGGGCACTTTCCCCCTGTCAATTTCAAGTCTTCCATTTCAACAGCTCTCCAGAAAACACACTTACCAGTTTGAGGTTCTTCTCCAGCACGTGCCAGGTTGGCTCCATCACCTCAAACATCATGTAGTACTGGATATTCTGCACGAAATTCAGCATCCGCTGCCGCAGCGTGAAGGCACCAGCAAACCTAGGGGAGAAATCACACCCACACAGCTCTCAGATACCAAATGCCAGGGAGAGCTCTCACCAGGCTTGCAGAGTCAACTGAAGCTAAATATTCCTGCCAGAGCAAACTCACTGCTGCAGTGTGAGGTGGGGGGTTTCTAAACCCACATCAGAACATTTCCTGCAGATTCAAATGGATTGGCCTCAACTCCTATTAAGTTAGAGGTTTGGATCGGTCAGAATCATAGAATGGGAAGGTTGGAAGGGACCTCAAGGATCATCTAGTTCCAACCCCCTGCCATATGCAGGGACACCTTCCACTAGTACAGGTCACTCAAGGCCTCCTCCAACCTGGCCTTGAACACCTCTAGGGAGGGAGCAGCCACAACCTCCCTGGTCAACCTGTGCCAGTGTCTCACCATCCTCACTGCAAACAACTTCCTCCTAACATCCACTTTCAATCTCCCCTCTGCCACTTCAAACCCATTGCCCCTTGTCCTGGTATTGCAAAACCTTGTCAACAGTTCCTCCCCAGCCTTTCTGTATGCTCTCTTCAGATACTGGAAGGCTACTCTAAGGTCTCCTGGAAGCCTTCTCCTCCCCAGGCTGCAGAGCCCCAACTCTCTCAGCCTGTCCTCACAGCAGAGCTGCTGCAGCTCTCTCAGCATCTTGGTGGCCTCCTCTGGACTGGCTCCAACACTTCCATGGCCTTCCTGTGCTGGGGGCTCCAGAACTGCACACAGGACTGCAGGTGGGCTCTGAGGAGAGCAGAGCAAAGGGGCACAATCCCCTCCCTTGCCCTGCTGTCCACACTGCTCTTGCTGCAGCCCAGCACACAGTTGCTGTCTGGGCTGCACTCACACTGCAGCCTCATCTTGAGCTTTTCATCAACCCCAACTCCCAGGTCCTTTTCCTCAGGGCTGCTCTCTTCCTTCCCCAAACTTCAAGCTGACCAAGTGGAACAAGCCAAGCGGCACAAAAATTACTGAGCAGACTTCCTGCTGCAAACTAAACTGTTGTATTTGGCCTCTCTCAGCCTGCAGGAAATTTAATGATCTGATCCATGCCATGCTATACCTCACTATCCAGAAAGAAAACAACTGATGTAGCAGCAAAAAAACAAACCAAAAAACCCACAAAACCAAAAAACAAACAAAAAGGTTATACCACTTAGCTGAATGCAGGGAGAATTGCTTGGCTGTCTTATTGCTGATCCAAACGTTGCACAACTGCCTCTCCACATGCTTGCAATAGAACATGTGTCTGAAAAGCATCTGGTACCTTGTCAGTGCTTTCCTGGAAAGAAAGGAGGAGTGTTGAGCCCTGTTCTGATTGACAGGCTGAGGTGTGAAGGTTGAGGCTGCTCAAAGGCAAAGAGACCTCACACAATATGCTCCTTATGCCTTCGAGTCTGCACCAAAACAATCTGAACAGGGAAAAAAATCAAATTAAAAAAATCACATTGTAGCCATCCCAACTACTGTTCCTTCCCCGGCCCCACCCCACCCCAGCACCGGCTCCAGGGGTTTGGAATGTGAAAGGAGTAGGCACCAAGTACCTTACCCCACCCCAGCGGGCTTGAATGGGGGAGAGCAAATTCTTGGTCGTGGAGTCGGACCTTGAAGGGCATCTGGCAGCAGGCTGAGGAGAAAGCACAGTCCCGGCTTTGGGACTGCCACATCCTGCTTGCCTGCTGCAGGGACCTGCTGCTGCCGCAAACCACCGCGGTTGGTGGGTACGCTGTCGAGCAGCCAGACCTTTGCCCTGTGCTCCCCACAATCTGCCCCACGATCTTGGCACGTGGTAGCTGTGTCTGCGGCCAGTTTGGACTCTGACGGGTTTGCTTGCACTGAATCCTGTGCCGCGTTGATCCGTCGCTGGATTACACTCTGCAGTGCGCACTGAATCCTGTGCTGCGTTGATCCGCCGCTGGATTACACTCTGCAGTGCGCACTGAATCCTGTGCTGCGTTGATCCGCCGCTGGATTACACTCTGCAGTGCGCACTGAATCCTGTGCCGCATTGATCCGCCGCTGGATTACACTCTGTAGCTCGCACTGAATCCTGTGCCGCATTGATCCGCCGCTGGATTACACTCTGCAGTTCGCACTGAATACTGTGCCGCGTTGATCCGCCGCTGGATTACACTCTGCAGTTCGCACTGAAT